>VWZQ01004965.1:134937-148607 GCA_013397015.1 Myiagra hebetior | reverse complement strand
CTTATCCTAAAAGTATTTATTGACTTTGAAAAAGTGTATGTTAATTTTGAACATTTTAATTTTCAACTACTGGGTTTGAACTTTTTTCTTTGTAGATGACTAATTACTGCAAAACTAAAACAAACATGCATTTTTGAGTGAAATAAAATAATTGAGGCTGACTCAGACTGTTTTTTATTGTTTCTTTCTCCTTCATTATACCACAAACCAAAGTAACATCTCAAAATTATTTTTCAAATAATTCAGCTACCCCACAAAATAATATCTCTTCTTTCTTTCATTTCAATAAGGATCCATATTATTAGTTGGGGTTTTTTTTCCTTGAAATAGTGCCAGATAATAATTGTGCAGTGACATCATACTTTGTGTCTAGTCCTGCTAAACGGAAGGAAAGAAAAAAATTTGGTGGATACTTTTTAAAATAGTATACTCTAAATAACAAATTTTAAGCATTGTAATAGAAGATGTGGAAAACTGAGTTAGTTTCTTAATGTTCTTTCAATTTTTTTTTGATAGAATGCTACTAAGCTAGTTAAATATGGAAATTGCTGTGGAAGTAATGACTTCAACATACCTTGTTACATGAATTGGTAAGCAACAGTACTCTAACTCTTGATAATCTGTAACCTATTATTGGGTGTTTTAGTCACGTATGCTATGTAATATGTGCTGCCTGGAGGCTCTTCTAGATATGCATGTGTTCAACCTTCCCTTTACTACTACTAGTCAGATTCCCAAAGTCTCTTATAAAATCTGTGGGAAGTCTAGCTGTATCTTATTATTGGATTAGCCTTGATCTGGGTCTTTGTGTTGCTTTTTGTAGTGTGTGCCTTTCACCATCTCATTTGCCATTCAATAGTGATTAACATTGATTTTTTATTTGACTTGGTCACACAATAACACTATATAAATTATATAATGTTGTAACAGCGAATTTCAATTGATGACTTAGGCATCTGAAATCTTTTTTTTTTTTCAGATAAAGGATGAGCTTTTTTTTTTGTCCAGGGGTATGATTTCTCCTTGAGAAACAAACTAATATTAATGAACCTAAGACAGTATTTTGCCTATCCAAATTTACGGTTCAGCATTCATTTTCAGAGCGACAGCGTCAAAATATGTTTCAGTTCTGAACTCTTCTGTAACAAGAATTAAAGCAAAAACCCTCATCTTTAATTGCAGCAATTAGCAGTTAAAATGTGAATGAAGTCCAAACTTTCTTAACATTAGCATTTCTAATTATCTGATGTCCCATTTTTACTGAGGGTTATGTAGCAATCTAATTGGCCCGTAATAACTTCTGATCTATATTTGCAGAATGATTTTTCTTTACTTCTTTGCTTTACTTACATAATTTTGCATAATGAAGGTTAGTGTTCATGTTCGTCTGAGTTGGTTTTTTTTTTCTTATAATATGAAGCGCTGATTTAGGTAACTTCAGCTGATTCATGCATTGTTATTTTTAGTCTTGTATTATGAGCTTGTATTGGGTCTGAGATGGAGTAAATTGTCCCCACAGAAGCCCTCATAGCTCTATGCTCTGCATTGGTAGCTGGAAAGGTTTGGTATCACACCAGTGCTCAGCTAGTGCTGAGCAGCTCTAGCACAGCACCAGTGCTGTCTCCCCAACATTCCACCCCTCAACCAGTAGACTGGGGGTGGGCAAAGTTTTGTGAGGGGCACAACCAGGATGGCAGGCCCAAAATGACCAAAGGGATGTTATGTAACATATGTTGTCAGATCAGATATAAAAACTAAGACAGAAATGAATAGGCATTTGTTATTTACAACATTTGCCTTCCAGAGCAACCACTACAGTGCTGAAGCTCTGCTTACCAGAAAGTGGATGGAAATATCTTGCTGATGGAAAGTAGAGAATAAATCTTTGTTTCATATGCTTGTCTGAACGCGACCTTCGCTGTTCCTTTAGCAAAATGTCTTTATCTTGACCTAAGAGGGTTTTTTTCATCTTCTTTTCTCCACCCTAGTCCTGCGGAAGAGGGGAGCAATAGAGTGATTTGTGAGCAACTGGCATGCAGCCAAGGTCAGCTCATCACAGATCTACATATGGGTTCATTAACCCTTCACTAAGTCAATAAATAGTAATTTGAGTGAAAAAAAACCAAAACAGGGATAAAATAATGTAGAATTACAGATACTTTCAGTTTCAATTGGTTGCTTTTCATGAGTTACTATATCTTCACACTTTCAAATGTGGATCTTTCAATTCTCAATACCTGTAAAAGCAAAAGCTAAGTAGAAGATGCATATGTTTAAAACTGCAGTTATACACTGAAGGCTAAAACCTTAGGAAAACTTCTTAAAGCACATATTTTAAAATGATACTTTTGAATTTATCTTTATTCTTTTCTCAGATACTTTTGTGGGAATGAGTAAATGATAAACATTCAGATCAATTTTGTTGTGTTTCTTTTGTATATGGAATCCTCTACGGACCATAAAAAAAGTCTTCTACAGAAAAAGGATTATAATAGGCAATTAAGAATGTGACAAACCCTACAAGGAAAATTAAGGTTTCTGTGTCCAAATGGCAAATGAAATATTATATGTGGTAGAATATGATGCTATTCTAACTCAGGGATGTTTACACATTTTTAGATTAATATCTCCTGAAAAAGACACTTTTTTTTTTTTCATACAGTATGAAATGCATAAAAAATTCAAAGCTGTAAATATAAAAACTTTTTACACCCAATCTAATCTCATGGAAATTTGACTATATAAATTACATCTAGTCTGATCACAGCCTAATCAGGCATTGTCCAATATTTGATAGAACTCCATGACAAGGTTAGAATATCTCATTCCCAACCTCTCATTTGTATTTTTTAACTGTACCTTGATATTTGGAGGGTGGGAAAATGAAGGAAAGACAGAAACATTTGGAAAACATTCTTGTTTCTTTCTGAAGTTTCACTGGCATACTCCCATGCAGAGAATAAAACAAAGGCAGCAAACTATGGCACCAATGCAAAAAAATTCCTTGAAAGATTTCCCCAGTGTTATACAGCAAGGGAAGAGCATATGGCTAATTCTTTTTGTGGTCACTTTAAGCTCTCTAATGATTCCCTAGGCATGTTTGTTTTGTTTTGTTTTCCTTAATTACTTTTTGTTTGTTTGTTAAAAATTGATTTTTAAGTTATGATGTAGAGTATGGGATCTCATATGTAAACAGAATGCTGGGTACAGCTCTCCTCTGAGAAGATAATATTGGGCACATACTTTGTGTGCCAAAACTCTGTGAATTCTAATGAAATTTGTATGTTTTCTACTGGGAACTAAACATTGCACTGGAACTGCTTATGTTTTTGTCTTGGATTATTAAAGCATCTATTCTAAAAATTTTCATAGAAATTAGGTAGAAAAATTATCTTAAATATAACAAGTTCTGAGGACACAGTTCTGCTAGAGAAATTTCTAGGCTTCATAATGCAACTGGATATTAAATTAATCTGTTATGTAATGGATAAAAGAAGCCATATATAGACATAGCTGGAAACAAATGGATGTCATAGGTCTCATGTAAGCATATGTGATTTGGTTTGTTTGTTTTTCAGAGGAATGGGCAAAAGACTACTAAAATGCAAAAGATATGGTCATGGTCACATCAGAACAACCATGTTCTTTCATTAATAAGCCCTGCCTGAAAACAGAGCTTATTGGCTTCCATAACAAATACACATGCTATGGAACTTTCCAATTCTGAGTTTCTTGAGTTTTAACCACCCAGAACATCATATGTATCTGTAAATAGATATACAGGCCTATCTGCCGTTAATTATCATAAACATCTGAAATATTGTGTTCAATTCTGGGCTTCCTGGTACAAGAGAAACTCAGAACTATTGCTGAGAGTCCAGCAAAGGCCCACTGAGGTGATGAGGGGACTGGAGCATCCACCTTATCAGGACGTGGTGAGAGAGCTGGGACTGCTCCACTTGGAGAAGAAAAGGCTCAGGGAGATCAGTGTATATGAACATCTGAAGGGAGGGCACAAAGAAGATGGAGCCAGGCTCCTTTCAGTCATACCCAGTGACAGGACCAGAGGCAAAGGGCACAAGCTCATGCACAGGAGACGCTTTATGAACATCAGGAATCACTGTGAATGTGACTGTGCATTGTTGCAGGTTCCCCAAGGAATTTTTGGATTTTGCAGCCTTGAATATATTCAAAAGACATCTGTACCTGGTCCGGTGCAGCCAGATCTAGGTCGCCCTACTTGAGCAGGATGGTGGACCCTATGAGCTCCAACCTGTGTGTGCCTTTCCTTAGGTTAGCCTTCTCAGCTAACTCAGTGATTTAGTGCAACATCCAGCTCTGGCCCCTCCACTCTTAGTTGCAGTGATACCTTAAACAGCATAAGGAATAGAGCTCTCCAGCATTAATTCTTGTATCATTTATAATGTGATAATCCTAAATGCGTGTTAACAAGATTTGGATATAACAGCATTTGATGAAATACATCAAACTAATCTAACTGTAATAAATAGAGCATAAAATGTGTGAGGTAGGTATTGTTGAAGTATAAAAATCAATACAGTTATTTACTCCTCATCTATTGAAGGAACTTTATTCTTAGACACTATGTAACTGCTATTGAAAGGTTTTTCACATCTTCCTTTGAAGCATCTGCTGGGAGACATCTATACAGCCTGTTATATTAGCCATCTGGATAGTCCTCTGCAAGTATAGACAATTTCATACAGATATTGCAGGAGTTGTTTTGTGAGGTCCTCCTCAATTAGATGTTTGCCAATAAGAGAGCTAACTTGGATAAATGCTTGCAATTTTCTCTTTCATCTGTTTTATTCTCATGGCTAAACTTCATTCATTTTTGGTAATAACCCATTATATTGCTTGCAAAGGAGCAGAGTAAGTTACGTGTTACTTAAAATCCTAGTATGTATCCAGATTCTGCTAAAATTGTCACCTAAAACAGACCTGCTGCTCTAAAAGGAATTTGAAGACAATGCCCATGGTTTTGCAGTTTTGTAGTTGTATGGCTGAGTTGTATTTTTCTGGCTATGTGAGCAGCCTAGGGTTACACTCCGTGTGTTTTGTTTAGTTAGATTTTTTTCTTTTGTATTGTTATTCATTCACATTTCCTCTGTGATGTAGGACTACTTGATTCGAAGTCAGTCTAAGAGGAAAAATGTTCTTCTATAATCCCCTGTGCTTACAGAAAGTGTTTATAGTGAAATAGTAATGTGTAGTTAAATTCATATGAGAATTTACATCACACATTTCAGAATGTTAAAAACAACATACAGCAACTACTGTAATTTCCTCAAGTGTACCATTGCCATAAATCTGACAAAGATGTTTTACTTTTCTGCTGTGCGATATTTTATTAGATTAAGTATGTTGATAATTCCTATATGCCTTTAATAGAACAGCTGATATTTTGCAAAAGCACTTCTGAGTCAATGTAAATATAGATTGTCTGTGAAGTGATGCAGCAAGGTCATGAGTTGAGACTCACAAATGACACAAAACTTCTCTTTCAAAAATGTTTTTTCTATTTCTTTTTTCCCCTTCAATAATGTGAAGAATTCTAACAACTGAGGTGTGGAATAAAATTTAACACCACTTGTATATAAACCTCTAACATGCATGGACATAAAGTTATGATATAACGTATATTTGTCAATGCTACATTATTACAGTCTCAGCCAAGTGTTTGTTGCTTCTGGTTTGAATGAATTCTATCTCCCCACACCCACCTTCCTTCCCCCAATAATACTGACTAGCTTTGTGGAATATAGAAGTAAATAATCTGTGTAAATACTTAAATACAGAAATAATTATATTATTGCAATAAATATGTTGACAACGAGCATCACTATTGTTAACAAAGAGCAAAATGTGGACAAGAGGTTCTGACAATTAATGTGTAATCAGTCTCTGTAAGTCATGACTTTTCCTGCATCTGGCTTGGATTATAAAAATGAAGGGTGTTTCTTTTTGTTTTCACATATTGAAAAATACATACTATGGCTTTCTCTGCAAAGTATTTTACAATTTAAAGGACTAAAAATGTAATATGTAAAATTAGCTGTTTTAATTACAAAGTCATATAATAATAATTTGAGAATGCTGTAAAAATGTAAAATATTATCCTCACTTTACAGGGTAAAAATGGATATTTAAAGGATAGAAAGGCAGTATAGAAACTCATCTGGGTAGATCTGGGGACAGTAGAAAAGAAAAGCAGCTCTTCAAGCATAATGTCATACACCTTGTGCTAACAGTACTGAAGTACTTTACGGAGTTAATGGAAAGCCTTGTTTCACTGTACTTAGGAAGAGATGCATTTTCTTCTGGACTGACAATCCTTAGGAAGGGACACTAAATGCAAAAATCATAAAAGGCAGTCCTTAACGTTTTAGCGATGCTCTTATATTTGTCACTGCCACATGTCTTCTTGTTGAGGTGCGTGACTTGGGCTTAGGAAATAATACTAATGCTCCTTGGGCTTAGAAAATAATATTAATGCTCCTGTACGCATTTGACCTACTGCTCCTTGAGTGGCTGAAATAAATCATATGCTGAGGGTCTTGGAGAGATGTGGTAAATATAAGCCTTGCAGGAGACAGAAGCACTATGTGTGGGAGATGCTGTCTTTTCATAAAAGCTGTAAATCCAGAGTGCAGATGGTGAGATACAAGAAAAGGTAAAAAAGTGCTTTTAACTGTATTGTTTCAGCTATTTGAAATGTAGAATGAGGAATGGCCTATAAAGAAATGAAGATGAAAGCAGTTCATTCTTCCCCCTAGAAGTCAGTAATACCTTGCTATTTAAGCCATGTTTAAGAAAATGAGGTAAGTACTCTGTGACACATCGTAGAAGCAGCACTGTTTAAGCAGTTGTTTTTTATTAGGAAAACAGATTCCAAGACAATGACCTGTACCTATTAGTCAGAGCTGAAATACACCAGTGTGATGCTGATAGATTCTAGAGCAACTTCATTCTACTTTTCACTAGGATGAAACTGAGAAGTCTTAAGATTGACTGGAAGAAATATTTACTTATGAATGTAAAGCAGCAGAATAAGCTAAGAAGTAGCATGGAGTTATAAAACTTTTCAAATCAAGGAATTGTAACAGGATGCCTTAATTCCATATGAATAATATCATCATGCATTTGCGGCTTATGTTTTTCCCTGTTGTGCTTCCTTTCTGTTTTGACAAGTAGCTCAACACAAAGTGTCAAGATAATTAATTTTTATACTTAAGATTTTGTAAAGTAAAAAGTTTTCCATTTTTTTTGGTCTGTTTCTGGGGAAGGTAGTGGAAACTCTGCATTTTATGTAGGATATATTTTGTTCTAGTTAATTACCTAACATAGAATTATCTACAATAATACTACTAGAAGCATGAATGTAGCAGCAATGAAAAACAAAACTGGACTAAGCTAGTAGCAGCAGTGGTAGCACAACCATAGAGTATCCTAAGACGGAAGACACCCAAAAGAATCACTGAGTCCAGCTCCTGGACCAGCACAGGATGGCCCCAAGAGTCATGCCATGTGCCTGAGAGCACTGCCCAAGTGCTTCTTCAACTCTTTCAGGATTGGTGCTGTGACCATTTCTCTGGGGAGCCTGTTCCAGTGCCCAACCATCCTCTGGGTGAAGAACCTTTCCCTAATATCCAACCTAAACCTCCCTTGACATGACTTCAGGTCTTTCCCTCAGGTCCTGCCACTGGTCACGGGCAGAGGAGAGATCAGTATTTGCCCCTCATCTTCCCCTCATGAAGAAGTTGTAGACTGTGACAAAATCTCCCCTCAGTCTCCTCTTCTCCAGGCTGAAGAGACTGAGTAATCTCAGGCAGTCCTTGAATGGCTTCTCCTCTGGACCCTTAACCACCTTTTTAGCTCTCCTTGGGATGCTCTCTAACAGCTCTATATTCTTCTTATACTGTGGCACCCAAAACTGCACACAATATTCAAGGTGAGGCCACACCAGTGCANGGTGAGGCCACCCCAGTGCAGAGCAGAGCAGGACAATCCCCTCCCTTGCTTGGCTGGTGATGCTGTGCCTGATGCACCAGGACATGTTTGGCCCTCCTGGCTGCCAGGGCACTGCTGACTGAGATTCAACTTGCCATCGACCAGGACCCGCAGATCTCCATTTGCACGGCTGCTCTCTGGTGTCTTGTTCCCCAGTCTGTACATACATTCATGGTTGTCCTGTTCCACCTGTAGAATCTGGCACTTGCCCTGGGTAAATTTCATATTGTTGGTGATAGCCTAGCCTTCTAACTTGCCAAGATCTCTCTACAGGGCCTCACTGCCTTCAAGTAAGTCAACAGCTCCTCCCAATTTAATGTTGTCAGCAAGTTTACTTAGTATATCTTCTTGTCCTGCATTCAAATAGTTTACGTGCAGTGGCTCTAAAATGTAGTCCTGTGGAGCATACACTTCTATTTATAGTTTATACCACCTAGTACAGTCTGAATATATGCTTTTTCACTGAAGTTTTTCCTGAATACTACTTCACTACTTAAACTACTGTTTTCAATATATTTAGTGCTGAATATATTCTGGTTAAGAAACTTCTGCAGTTTGGCAAGTAACATGATAAAATACCAGCTTTGAACCTCAATCCGACAAACAAAGTACTAAAAAAAGCAGAAAAGATTAGAACATCTAGAAGCAAAATTGATATCACAAATCAATAAATCTGATGTGCCTCATGCAGAAAGGAAGATCATGCAGCTGCAGAATTTGCTTAAAAAGCTTACAACTTAGCTGATATATACAATAGCTGTTCTTATGAAGTACAGATACAGGAGAAAACAAATGAAAACATTTCTACTGCGCAGACAAGGAATTGGGGAATAGAGGGAATTGCTGAAGTCAATTCTCAAAGCATTTGAACTAATTGTTTTGTAATGAAACAATTTAATTTTAATGTAGAAATTATCTTCAGCTTAGTCTGACTAGGTGGGAGTAGTGTATTCTTATTTCTTAAAATAAGCTTTTTAAAGTATGTGCTCAGGTATATATATAGCCCAGCTCAAAATGTTTTAGAGTTATGAAAATCCTTCTGCACGTGAATTTCCCTGTATGCTTGTCACATGCTTCTGAGAAATTAGTGTAATGATGATACCTTGAGTTCACTGTACAATCATTCATACTCCATGGAGCAGGCCAAGGAGAAAATGCTGGACTGTTTTCATTATTTTTCTCTTCACTGAACATACATTAATGATAAAACCTCCTAAAATCATGTCCTTTTTAACAAAAAAGATACATATGGCCGATGTAGAAGCATATTCTTTACATGCCTCTGAAACTGCAACAGGTGTTAGGTGAACCAAGTACTGCTAAGTTACCTAGAGGAAAACACCACTTTTTTCTCAGTCCTTTCAAATTAGCTGAAAACTATATATTATAAATGTTTTCATTAACTGTTTTCTAAAAAAAACTTCCATGAAACAGGATGAATCCCTTATGTTCTGCTATGGGTATTTCTGCGCTGATGTATGAAGCAGATTTACTAAAAACAATAGGTTAGTACAGCCTATCAGGTCTGTGCATGGCCAGCTCCAGTTACCTTTCCTAAATCTTTCCACCTTCATTACTTCTCTTCATGTGTGAGGCACATTCTTTTGGCTTTATTTTTTCTAATATAAAAGGAGAAAAACATGTACATTTTAAAAAGATGCAGAAGCCTATCAAAAAGAAAACACTCCAGTGCACACAATTCTTCCCTCAGGGACAGGCTGAGAGGGAGAATGAATTGCACATGACAGCTGTTAGGGTTTGGTTTTGTCTAATGCGGTGCAGACACTGGAAAGGGTGGCACAAAAATCCCAAACAAAATGAAACCTATCACTGAGCTATCAGGAAGTTGTGTAGAAATGCACATTGCTATGGTTGTATTATGCGTGTAGATAAAAGTTAGCATCTAAGACCTGCCATTTTCTTCTTTAGTTGACACAAAATGCAGTATCTTTTTTTTTCTTTCTTTTTTTTCTTTCTTTTTCTTTTTTTTTTTTTTTAATTTTAATCTGCTTATATGGCATGTAATGGTTGGGAGAAAATCCAAAGGAAATATTCATCTACGTAGTTCACATCTACTCCTGCAGCACTTTACTACATGCAAGTTATTAAATTTGAAACATAAATATCTCCAATCTTTGGTAATATTTTAATTCCATTTTACTTTCAAAAATGAAATATTAAGAAATACAATTAAATTTAAGCAGCATTGATGCAAGTATTTTTAAAGAATCCTCCTTAAAATTTTGAGGGATTCTGTGACTTCTTTTTCATGTGTTCTTCCTTCCTCCCTGGCTTTTTAAAAGTCTTCGATAACCAAGATATGAGGCTGGTGCGAGAAAAGAGCAGAACTTGGTGTAGATGGAAGGCAGAACAAGATCTTTGGCCAGCTGTCATCCCAACTAAAAAGACTTTATAAGTATTCCTTGCGTGTTATTTTCATGTTAATTAATTCAGGCTCCCTCCAAGCAATGAGTGACTCTCTTCCTTCCATTAACCCCTGAAGATATTTACAAGTGCAGTATTTTGTAGAAGAAATTAGAAACTTTCTTTTCTTGTCTTCCCATCTCTTCCTCCCCTCCTGTCTTCCTCTCCCTGGAATATTTTGGCTGGGTTGCCAGCCAGAAGTAGACAGGAACCTGCTGACTGCAGACTTCTCTTGGACAAGTGATACAGCTTCCATTAAACACACTAGTACCCGCAGATGAACCAGAGAAACAGATGGAAAAAGTGTAAAATAAAGCTGTGTAAGCTCCAATGAGGCAAAAAATATACACTTTTTAAAGTTTTGTTAGCTTTCTACAAAAATGGCACCCTAGGGAAGGTTCTGTCACTGAATTTTATAGGCCAGGTGTTCATCTGAACAAAAGCATAAAGAAAGAGATAGGATTTTTCTAAAAAAAGAGCAGGGAGTTTTCTGCTTTCTCAATTATATGAATGCTTTCACAAAAGAAGTCAACAGGGGTCCCAAAATGCAACTTTAAAACCAGCTTAAAAAGCTTTTTTAAAGTGAGTATTTAAATATTGTGAAGGTTTATTTCCAGTTTCCATTTCCCTTATATTTTTTCTGTTGTAGAATAATAGTTTTAGTTGCTTCTGAAGTGCTGAAAATCACTTTTAAGGATCCCTGTAAATGACAATGGCGTTTTTTCTTCTCCCCTTCACTACAGTCTTCTGGACGTGTTTTAGAGAAAGATTTCAATTTGAAAATGAGCACGTATGAAAATTTGGTTATTTACAATGATTTTAAGATTTTTTCCTTATTTTATATTTTGACCTAGTTTTGACCAATGCTTAAATGTTTAGTTCTGACTGATTGATAACAAAAGTGTGCATCACTAAGGCTCTTAAAGCAGTCAGTGTAAGTCAATTTAATTTGGGGTTTTTTTTTGTTGTTGTTCAGTGTTCTCGTGTGAATAATAGGAGAAAGCTTATATGGAACAGAATTATGATTTAGAGAACTATAAAGAGAAAACATTGGATGGGAACAGGCTCTATAATTTTGTTACTTTTCTTCTTCCATAGTGACAACTTTTCTGAGAAATACTGGAAAATAATTTTTCTTACCTTCCATAAATAGCAAATCTTTTATATTGTCGGTTGTTTTGTTTTGTTTTTATTACTTTAAAACTAGTTGGCTAATAAATCCTTCTGTTTTGAGCTGGAAAAATAGAATATAATATCTTCTTTTATCTGGAAACACAAAAAGCCTCTGAAGGCTCTTATCTGTCCCCAGAACTTTTAGTCTAACATTGTTAGTGTAGAAATTTCTAAGGCCATATGGACACAGAATCATTTTCAGTTTTCATCTGTGTCTAACATATTGCTATGCACAATTGTAACTTGAAAGACAAGAAGGTTCATTTAAGGTTTTTAAATGTTATAAAATACCAATAGATTTCTAATAGCAAGTTTTAAAATATCTGGACCTAGATGAAATAATATAGGCAACAATTCCACTTGACAATTTGCCTGCTTAAGTTTGTACTCAGATTTTGAGGATTTGGGTAACTGCAAGGGGAGACAAGGGAAGACTGACCTATGTCATCTAGACTTCTGTAAGGCTTTTGACATGTTCTCACACAGCATCCTTATCTCCAAATTGGAAAGAAATTTTTTTGAAGGATGGATTATTCGGTGGATAAGGAATTGGCTAAAGAGAGTTCCTCAGCCAATTCCCAAACCCCAAACAAGCAATATATCAAGAGTCAATAAGCCAGAGACTCATGGTCCATGGCTCTGTGTCTAGGTGGCCCTCAGGACTCTGTCTTGAGCTTGGTATCTTTATCAGTGACACAGACAGTGAGATCAAGTGCACCCTCAGCCAGTTTGCAAATGACACGAAGCTGAATGGTGTAGTTGACATAACAGAAGGATGGATGCATCTGGAAAGGCCTGGACAAACTTCAGAAGTAAGCCTGTGAACCTAATCAAGTTCAGCACGTGTAAGGTGCTACACCTGGGTAGGACATGAGTATGGACTGGGAAAAGAAGTCACTGAGAGCAGCCTTGCTGCAGGACATGAGCTAAGAATGTGCACTGGCAGCCCAGAGAGCCAACCTCACCCTGGGCTACATCTGGAGTGGCACGGCCAGCAGGTTGAGGGAGGTGATTCTGCCCCCTCTACTCTGTCCTCATGAGACCCATTCGGGAATACTGTGTCCAGCTCTGGGTCCCCAGACACAAGAAGGACATGGACCTGTTGAGGTGGGTCAAGAGGAGGAACACGAAAACGATCCGAGGCTGGATCCGGTATCTAAAAAGGGCCTTACAAGAAAGCTGAGGAGGGGATTTTTACACAGGCAGATTATACAATTACACAATGGTTGTTCCTTTTGGCAGGAAATATTCCATTCAGATGTGTTCTACGACCTGTTATCCTGGTTTGGTTTTTTATATTATACAAAAATACTATTAATTAAACTCAGGAAATACTTTTTCTCTTTAGTTTGCTCCTTTATCTCTCTCACAAAGACAGACACTTAGATTTCTTACAAAGGGCTACTTTCTACTGTTACTTCACAAATATGCATGCAAAAATGTCTGTTATAATAGATTTTAATCCTAATGTTAATGGCTGGATATTTTGTGTTTTAAGTTTGGTATCTCAGAATGCATGTTCACAACAGCTGAAGCATTTGGCAAATGGGAAGTTTTGGTTCCACTATACATTGATAACAACACACTGACTACAGTGGGATAAAATTAATGTAAGTCTCTTGAAAAGGTTTTGTATGATATTTGAACGTTTCTAACTGTCTGAGACATCTGAAATTATATATTTGTTTACGTGGAGAAAAACCTGACAAACATGGATTTATTTATAGGTACTTATTTAAAATTTTGATCCTAAATAAGAAATTTCAAATTAGGAAATAAATTAAATATATTTTTATGTCTCTCACTGCTAAGAATTACTAGTATTTTTGTATGAAACTATAGCTATCTACTAAAATGCCTTCACTGTTGCACTATTTCTAGTGGAGATACAAGTTATATCACTGTACTTTGAATCACTAGATACTGTTGCCATTACTGGAACCACATACTTTATATAACAAGACAGTCAGATTTCCAAACTGTTTCTGATATCTAGAGACTGCCCATGATTTAAATTTAAAGAGCTGTGCAGAAATTAAAAT
>VWZQ01004965.1:88808-134825 GCA_013397015.1 Myiagra hebetior | reverse complement strand
CCAAACCAGTAACATATCGTATGTCAAATTTGGTTTGGACACACTCTGAAGCAATTAGGATTACTTCAGTTAATAAAAAGGACACTCATGAAGACTGATATGGTATAAGGGTATTAATTTGAAGTGGAGATTATAAGTTTATTTTGACATATGCTGAATATTAGCCAGACATATCACAGAAAAAGAAATTCTGGGATGACAGCATGCAGTCTGACTGAGCATCTGCCTGAAGCATTCTGCAGCAAATTCCAGATTTTAACATCTGTCCAAAAAAGAGGTAAGGTGGATTTATTATTAAGTCACTAGGTAGATATTTGTGGTTCTTTATTACTTTATTACTTATTAGTTCTGCTAATAAAGAACTAAAGAGGAAATAGAACTATGGTGAGGAGCAGGAAAAAGTTTATTTTCATGGGCTTATCACTTTCTGTTTCATTCTATTTTTTCCAGGACAGCAGTAGCCATGTTGTACCTATAAAAGCTCATGCCAAACACAACTCTGCCCTTTTCAAATCTTTTTAAACTCCTGCCAAGAAAACCAAAGAAATTAGAAGTACACAGCCACCCAAATATGTCATAAAGGGACTTACCAACTGAAGATTTTCCACAATACAGACTATATGCAATGTTGTTCAATAGGGGAACACTGTACAGCTTAAAAATACACGGAGAAGTTATATGTCCAGTAAATGACTGAACAGGCCTCTCCTCTAGGCAATGATCTGGTTCTGCAGTGGATACACAGATTTAACAGAGTATGTGGGGCGTGTTCTGCAGGCTGTTAGGGCACTGATCCTTTGCTAGGATGAATTTAGCAGGACTGATTTAGGCTGACTGAGAACTGGACCATGTATATATAGGTACATACATACACGCTAACATTAGTTACAATTACAATAGAGAAATAAATGTAGAATAGATAAAAGGGATAAATGGCATGATTAGGTATTTATAGAATGGAAGAGAGGAAGTTTTTGATAGTTAGTTTGTAGAATGCGGTGCCTAAAAATACAGCCAACCAAAAATACCAGAAAAAAATAGGGGAACAGGGAAGAAATCAATTGAAATTCATTTTACTAGAAGGTATTTAAGTGAAAATTCTAGTATACATACATCTCTTCCTCATTTAAGACTTTGTATTTTCTTAATCTTTCTTATTTCAAAAGGTTCAGTCATGTAGGTCTATTAAATTATTAACTCTTTCAGAAGTGCACTGTTGCAATGAACCTTTGAAAACACAATGTATGTAACTGGTCTTGAAAATTTCTGTAGGGGGACATTAAATTGAGAAGTGGTTTCTATGGATTAATTTATGAGAGGAAAAATAACAACATGGGATGAATTATTTCATTGCTTTTTTTCTTTTCAGATTATTTTTCTTTATTTTTTTTGCCACAGAGAAGGAAGAATACATAATGAAATACCTTATTAAATACCTTATTGTTTATATTCCCATGCTATATGGGGCAAGATTAAACTGCAAAGGAGTAAGCAAAAAAAAAAAAGAAAGTCAATTTGTTCTCTAGAAATTACTTCATTTAATTTGACCCTCTTATAGACTTTTCATAAACATTTTCTGTCTTTCATCTGCTCAACAACTGCTGCATAACATCCTAATAACTTCAGTGAGTTATTTCAGAGACATATTTTCTCTGACATGCTGCCTCAGGCTTCTCCTGAAAACATAATTCTTCAGATTTTGGCAATCACTTAGTGTCCGTCATTCTTTGCCATCCTTCTAGTCTTTTTCTTTGCATTTTGACTACTTCCCAGGCAGCTGTTCTCATTGTCTCCTCTTAAATTCATCTCCATTTGGAAAAACGCATCAAGTTTGCAATAATCAGTCCATTTCCATCTCACTGCCATCCTTTGTTTGGAACAGTAAGGCTTTCAGTTTGCAAAATGCAAGAAATCATTTGTGACTCATTCATGTAGTATTTGTCAACTTTTCTTTTTAAAACACTTTTCTGATAGATCTTTTCCTCAAGGCAAATGTAAACCCCATGTGTTCAAGATCAGAGAAAAGCAATGTAATAACAAATTGGAAGAATAATTTGCAGATGGCATGTATTAATTAAAGAAGGATATACTGGATATAAAAATCAATCCTTCACACACTTAAGATCTTCAGAACTGAGCTATTAAAAATGTTTCCCAGAAAGGGGCAAAGCTTAGCTGTTTGTTAAAATCATGACAATCACGACTAGGCAGACTATAGCCAACAGTATGGTTTATTTAAATGTAATGCTCAGTCATGTAAGTGAAAAATTGATAATATCTCTTCTTTATACGTGAGAATGAAAAGTTTTAAAAAACAGAGAGAAACATTATCACTACCACATTTTTTATTCAGAACCACATTTTTTATTCTTAGAGCATGAATCACAGCTTTATGTACTTCAACAACAGCCTGTCAATGTATCTGTCAGTATGTAGGAGCAGTTATATCCAACTCTCACTATTGTCTGTATTCTCAGGACAATGTGATATACAAGGGAGAAAAGACTGAATAACTGGGTGGATTTTTTGTTTAAAGTAATTAACTGAAAGATCTAAAGTACACCTCTGTGTTAGTCGTTCTTTTACTCAGGAATTCATTTGTGCAGCACATCAAACTCTTCACTTGAATGTTAAGGACTGGTGGAACAGACCAGTTAGTCTTTTAGTTAGTTTGTGCTGTCTTTGTCCAGGAAGAAAAAATAATTCACTTTGACAGGATGAAAATGTGGACTTGTATTTTTCTTTCACTCAGATGGAAAAACAAAGTCTCCAAAAAACCTCAAACTCTGTTGCCCTGCATAACACTTGTTTTTTTCTTGTCAAATTGTTAAAGTGTTTTTCCTCCCCATTTATTTATGTCTGCTTTTTTCTCTTGTTCTGAACAGTGGATACTATGCAAGCCTTTCATACAATCCCGACCTTTGTTCAAAGAGCAAATAAATAATCCAGACTTCTAGATGTTGGAGTGGAAATGGAAGGACAATGTATTTAAAAGACAGCCCTAACTATACTGTGATTCTATGGCATGTTCATGTTATTGAGATTAGAAATTGTACTTGAATAAAAAAGAAGTGCTGCTGAATTTAGCTTTCTCTCTGTAGTTTTCTAAATAGAGCTCTGACACAAGTACTAAAGATCTCCCATCTCATAAAATCAGGAGAGTTAGGTACCTTCAAATAATATTAGAAAAACCCTTCACTGTAAATGTGAGCTACATACATCTAGTCAATACCTGGTTGGTTCTGAAGTGCACTCTGAAGTCTGTCATCTGACTTAGGACTCCAGGCAGACATCTCTTTTCATCTGATATGAAGGATCCACTTCTGCAGATAACTGTGAACAACATTCCATTTTCTTAAATGCACTTTGTATATAAAATGTTCCACTGGCTAGAGAATTACACAAAAAGTAGAAGCACTCAGTGGTTTTAAATAACATTTAGGATAGTGCCAACCTACTACTCTTCTCCTCAAGTTGTGCTATTGCATAGCTTTGAAACATAAGATGAAGAAGTGGGATTCTTTTAAGCATTACTTATATTTCCTTCTCCCATTAAACAGTCATTTAATAAATTCTTTCTAAAACCAAGAAATTTCACCTACTCCCATTTAACTAGTTTTTTCACATCTTTGTTTGCCCTTCCCTCATGCTGTTCTTCACTTCAGCAGATTTATTTTTGCCTGTCTGTTGCCTTATCTAATCACAAAGTGAGGGAGTTAAAATCACAAATATCTGGTTGTAATGAAAGCTAATGGCAGCAATCATCTGGTTTCACAAGATTTACTTATTTCCATGGGAATTGTTTTAGCATCTGTGGAGAAGAGGAAACTTTTTACATCTGAACTCTTTTTAACCTTTCCAGAAATTTAAAATTTTTTTCTTGGGAGAAATCAACCCTGAAATAAATGGTTAAAAGAATTAAATAAATTGAATTTAAGTGAATAAAAGGAGAGAGAAAGAAGAGAGAAAGGAGAGAGAGAGGAGAGAGAAAGGAGAGAGAAAGGAGAGAGAAAGGAGAGAGAAAGGAGAGAAAGAACTGGTTGTGAGAAGTTGTATTGACGATTAACTATTCATAATCTTAGGTTCAGTGTGATTAAAGCATTAAGGGTAACTTAAAGGGCAACTACCTCAGGTAACTTAGAGATTTTATAGAATAGAATACAAAATATTTTCTTTATAGTAACTTAGTTTCATTTTCACCTTTTTATCTCCACAGAAATAAAAGAAAATAGCCTTTCATAAAAGTCATTTGTTGTTACAATACTGGAAATATTTTATGAAGAAAAAATTGACTACAGAGAAAGTGAAATTATTGCAGTATATTACAACCAATTATAAAACTTAGAGATCATTTCAGGAGCAGCCCTGGTATAATTTGACACACTAAATCACCATGATAGTTCTAGAAATGCCCTGAAGATACACTTACTTAAAGCACTTCAGGATAATAGCAACTAAAATGAAATAAAATTAACAAAAACTGAGGTCAACAGTATTGTATTTCCATTTTTCTGACTTATTTAGAATCAGCACTTTTTAGATAAGCAGGCTTTTTGCTCAGTTGAAGATTTTGGCTGGTTGTGCACATACTCTCAAAAATCATCAAGGTATTTGTAGTTTTGGTTTGGCTAGTTAAACTTCAGCCTGGACAATGCTTGCAAGTATTCTGACCATACTCATCAGGTCATAAAGTGATGACTTAAGAAGCTATCTCTGAGAAAACTCTGTTTTTAATTACAGAATAATATGTGGAAAGGATGTGAAGTATATCCAATTCTTCTCAGTGGGAGGTGCTGATTTTCTGTCTAAGAAAAGCACACTTTCAACATCCTTGCTTCCACAAAAAATTGCCTTAGCATCCTGGAAGGGACTTAGAGAAGTAATTATCCTCATGGAAAATTTTCTATTCTCTCTTAGTCTAAGAATCTCTTAATTTCTGTGATACCATTTTCAAATAAGAAGCATCAGCAGACTTTTTTCCCTGGCAGGGAAGTAGTTTCCTTACTTACCACACAGTGCCTCTGAGGGTGTGTTTCTCGCTAGGTACTCTAAGAATACTGTACTCTTTTTTATTAATTAAATGCATATAGTACAGTGTTGTGGTTTGACCTTGGCTGGACACCAGAGACCCACCAGACCTCTCTAGCACTCCCCTACCCAGCAGCACAGAGGAGAGAAAATAAGATGGAAAACAAACTGTAGATTGAGACAAGGCACTTTATTAAAGAAAAAGAAAAGAAAAAAATTTAATACAGAAAATTTGTACATGCATAAGCAAAAGGAAAAAAAAAATAATTTGTACTTCCCATCGAGTGACATTCAGCCACTTCCCAGGAAGCAAGGCCTCAGCACATGTAGTGGCTGCTTCAGAAGGCAAACATTTTAAATTACAAATACCCCTCCCCCATTCTTCCTGTCTCCCTTAGCTTTTATATCTGAACTGATGTCATCTGGTATGGAATATCCCTTTGGTCAGTTTAGGTCAGCTGGCCTGGTTGTGTCCCGTCCCAGGACCCCGCCCATTCCCAGCCCCTTGATGAGGGAGGGAATGTTGAGGGACAGCGCTTGCCAGCCCTGCCCACCAGTACCCAAAACGCTGGTGTCAATGCTGTTCCAACAAGCACAGCACTGTGAGGGCTGCTATGGGAGAATGAACTACATCTCAGACAGACCCAATACATATAGTATATTCTTTACGTATGTTTTTACAGAGGCTTTATTAGTAACAATTTTTTCTTGTTTGGTTTGGATAGGGAGAGAAACCACATAATTTTCAATTTTTAAAATTTTTAATTTTTAAAAATAAAAATACTTTCCAACTACTTTTGTACGTATGCATGATTATGTGTTTGTATGCACACAAAACATAAATAACAATAAACTACTTCATACATGATCTTACATTTCTATTTTATTTTGGATTTTTGTAGTCATTAAATTGGGTAGAGGAAATTAAATTCCATTCTATACTGTATTTTTAATTTCTGTTTTGCTTTTTTTTGTTAGGAGAAACTAATTTTTCCTGGCTTCTCAATTGGCAGATATTCCATGAAGCTATAGAATAAATGGTTCTTCAAATTTTAAGGAAAACTGAGTTCACATCATTAAAAAAATACCCTTAAATGAATTGACTAGTGTAATTTTTATATGCCATCTACTATAAAATGGCACAAAACTGCTTTTGCATAAATTGAACTACCTAGGAATTAATATGCAAATAGTATTGGGGAAATATAAAAGTAAAAGAAGTAAAATTTAATGCTTTTATTTTCCCTCTTCCAGTTCTAATCTGTGTTCGTGGTTATTGAATCCAGTGGGGATGTATTTAGGCCTCAACCCTGCAAACCACTTAAAAACAATTTATATTTTAGTTAAAATTATATTTAGCACATAGGACTGCTACCCACTAGTTGATTTACTTTTTAACAGAATGTGATTTATGATTCAAAAGTTATAATTAATAATTCAAATAAAACTTTTCTTGAAATCAGTAGATTTCAAACATAAAAGTACTTCTGAGCTCTAGGGTCAGCACCATGTTTCAGCTGGGAATTTGAGATATGTGTGCATAGAGTTGGGAATCAGAAAGGGCTTTGAGACAGAAAGTACCAAAAAGTAAGAGAAAGTATTCATCAGGAACAGCTATACATGGAGGCAAACTTGTGCTGAGAAGGAAAAAAAATGTTCACTTTTAAAAGGCCATTACAATTACACATTTATATCAAAGTTTTATAAATAAATATTGTTTGTGTTATGTATTCCAGGACAGTTCCCTGTACTGAATGCTTGCTTCACAAATGATCTACGATGATCAGACCTCATGTAGTTTGGGAAAAAAATAAATTTAAAAAAAAAAACTCTTCGGAGGCAAGAAACTTGCTTTTTGTTAAGTGCTCTTATTTATTTTCAATTTTTTTAATATACTACCTAAAATGTATATTTATATACTACCAACGTGTATGTATATAGATAGATAGATAGATAGATAGATAGATAGATAGATAGATAGATAGATAGATAGATATTAATTTCAAATAATGAAAATACTTATGTGTGTATTGCTGATTTGTTGTTCAAAAAACTTGCAGTCTGGAAATGATCAGCCTATGGATCTCTGTGGGCAGATCTGTGTGCAGAACGTGTGTAATATTTTGAAGAGTGAAAAGCTGACTCAGACCAGTGTTGGTGGTGGGTGGGCCGCTTAAATACTCAGCTTGACTTTGAAAAGTGGAATCATGCTCAAGGAGATGTGCTATTCCAGATAGCTGCCTGATGTGTTGTTCTCTCTTTAGAGAACTAAGAGCACCTAACTGATTTGCACAAGGCTATGTACTGGTAAATTAGTGTCAACCTCAGAATATTAATTTTTATACCATTCTTAGCTTGTAAGTATGAAGATAAATGGCTGCATAGTTGTCAGACTTCATGTATTTAGTTTTAATTCAACTCTTTTCTACGTTATTACTCTTCCAGCAGTTAAATTCAATCTCTGTTAACCTTCCATTTCCTTTTAACTAACTTTATCTTTCTAACACTTGATTTAGCACCAGTGTGAGACTTGATTTATACCAGGTATATTAATCTTTTTCCAAGACACACCAAACCAGGCTCATGCTATGTTTTACGTAAACTTCTTTACAGCACTATATATTGCATGGATCTAAACTTTTCAGTGAAACTTTAATAAAACAAGCCATTATGCAAGCCATTATGAATACTTTGTCTAAAGATAATTGCTAGGTGACTTTTAGCTTTATATTTTAAGGTAATAGTGTAGCAATGGAACACATACCTATCAAATATGATTTTATCCTTTGTTCGTTTTCAGTACTGACTTGCTTCACAGAATATTGCAAGAAATTTTCAAAACAATTGACCTGGGAAATATGTTCCTTCATGACAATGTGATCATGATTAGTACCATTCAATTACAGAATGATGTTAGTGGTGCCTGATACTAAAGTACTGATGCTTTCTGATATTTCAAGTAACATTTAAAGCAAACAGAAAAGGTTCAGTGAGACCTGACTTCGCAGAACTGTTGTCAGTTTGATATGTTTCTTTGTAGAGAAAGCCTGACCTTATACATTACTGTTTCTGTAAAACACCAACTGTGTCAATGTGAACACACAAATAAACTGATATAGGTGTTTTTTTCTTAAAATTCAGATTGGAAGAGGAAGAAAGAAGACAGTTTCTTACCTTGTCTGTGAAGATCTTGTCTGTGCAGTGGTCACAGTCCACTGCAGGTCTAAGTGTAAGCATTTTAAAGTAAAAGGATCTATGGCTACTTGGCAGCTATGGTAATTATGACTTAGGGCATAATTGTGAGACCCAGTAACAACAGAGAATGAATTAGGAACAGAGCAATCCAGAAAAGTCCTTAACTATGCACATGCTTTAGTATTATGTTAACCTTTACCTCTTCTCCTTGGAGATCTAGTCTATGGGGAAGATGCCCCCTCCACACCCCCATTGTAATAATCTTAAAGACTGAGAACATACAAGAGATTCACAATGCAATTGCTCACCAACTGGTGACCAATGCCCAGCCAGTTCCCAAGCAGTGGCTCCCATCTAGCTTTCACCCTAGTGCATATTCTGGGCATGGTGCCCTATGGTATGGAATATCCCTTTGGCCAGTTTGTGTCTGTGTCACCTCTCAGCTTCTTGTCCCCTCAGCTTGTGGTGGGACAAACTGAGAACTCCTTGACTTAGTGTAAACACTGCTTAGCAACAAAGAAATCATCAGTGTTATCCAGACATGGTTTCATCTGTGCCATGATGAAAGGTGGAATTTTACCCTGACATCTTAGATAAATACCTTGAATGTACCTGAGGTTGGGTGTGGTAGCATTGTGATTTTGTCCCTTGGTAGTCATACAGAAGACTAAGCACGACCACCATCTCTGTGGTGGTAAGCTTTCTCCTGGCATACTTAGAACTTTTATACTTACAGTCCCAGACACTTGCATCAGAAGGCACTGAATGCTGGATTTCTCAGCTTGCAAAATGGTTCTGCTTGTTATTAAGTGACCTGAAGGTTTTCTTCACTAGTTTAAATTGAATAATATGAAGCCTGAATTCAAACATACCTATGGCAGCCATGAGGAGAGAAAATTGTAACTCCTTCAAGATTAAAAGTTCAAACTGTGATGGCTGTACCTTTTAACTCTATAACTGGCTTTTACCCTGATCTCCGTAATCCTGTTAGCTTCATCATGTTGAAGAGATCATGACATTTTCCAAAACACCTGGGGGAAGCATTACCTTTCAGTTCATTGACTAAGCTTTTCTCTGGGACAGCAATGTCACCCAGCTGTGTCTAGTCTTTTTATGCTTCACAGAGTGGCTAAGGTTGGAAGGGACCACTGGAGGTCAACTAGTCTGACTGCTTAAGTAGTTGCAATTAGGGCTATAGTAATCTTTACTACCTTGCAGTAGTACATTAATATTTTTAACTATTTCAAATAAAAAAAACAAAAACAAAACCCCAACCCAGCTAGGATTAAAAACAAGTGCATTGAGAAGATGAGGAGTTACCATGACTTTTGAAATAAAATTTATGTAGGAAAACTGTAGAAGAGCTAATAATAAAAAGAATTAGTGTTCTCATATAATGTTTTTTTTCCACTTGTGACTTGTAGCATACTCATATTCTGTCTTGTTAGTTACTAATCTTAAAATTATCAGATTCCTAACTAGGAATTAGGTTACATTATACTTCTTTTAGGCACTAGCCCCATGTAATCGTGGACTAACTAGACAACTTGTGTGTCTTTTTCCCAAATACAAAGGAAATTACGTTTTCCTTGGCAAGATTTTGGATAGGTACATTGTAATAAGTGGCATTCCTAATACATACAAAATAAGAAACCCTTCTGGAAAATGGTAATTTCTTGAATGAGAAGAATAAGAACTCATAGAGATTTTCTATTCTTGAGACAGAAGGAAAGAGAAAGAAATAAGATAAACTGGGAAAAAGAGACAAAGAGGAAAAAAATATGCAAATCTATAAGGCACATACCACTTAACCAGATTTGTATGCCCACTTTTGGTAGGTAAATAGTCTAGTTTGGACAAACTGTAAAATATAGAAACAAGCGCTAGGCAACATAGCCTCTTCTAGATTTATGGGAAGCTTACATAAACTGACTGGTGTCATGCTTTAAAATTTAGGATGTGTTTATTGGGTTAAGATATGTTTATTCTTTTAAAATATAGCATGAAGCGAGGCTTAGGTGAGGCAAAATCGTTTGGCTTTGGGAAAGAAACAGTCTGAAACAAATCAAAAACTGTTATGACCTGCATGATGTTAGAAAAGAGTCTTGCTATTTCCTTCTTTCTCTGTTTGAAAAATACTGAATTTAGGATGAATTATGAACATAGAAAGCATCAAAAACATGAAGCCATCTCTAGTCCAAAGAGAAAACAGTAGCAACTTTAAGTAAAAGTAACTGTTTTCTCATTATAATTATTCATAGAACAGTTAGTTTTGACAGGAGATCAGGACCTCAAGGCATTGTTGATATTCTATTTAATACAGTGAAGGAATTCATCTTAAATAAGGAGTGTTTTGACACAGCTGAATTGATGCCTCTGTGTTAATCTTTAATTGGGCTTTAATCATTACTTTTTGTTGCAATCTATGTCATTAACTTCACTTAAGCTGATTACCCATAAAGCACTTCAGGAAATTAATATTTGTATGCTATTTGTGGTCAGCAGGATCATGGCAGTGCTCATGTCCACATGTGGTTGAGGCCACACCTCAGTTTTGGGCACTTTGGGCCCGACAAAAAAATCATTGAGGTACTGGAGCAAGTCTAGAGATGGGCAATGGAGCTGGTGAAGGATCTGGAGCACAAGTCTGATGAGGAGTGGCTGAGGGAGCTGGGGTTGTTTAGCCTGGAGAAAAGGGCACACCTTATTGTTCTCTACAACTGCCTGAAAGGAGATTGTAGCCAATTGCTGGTTGGTCTCTTCCCTAACAAGCAAAGGGACAAGAGGAAATGGCCTCAAGCTGTACTAGGGGAGGTTTAGACTTGATATTAGGGAAAATGTCTTCACCAGAAGTGCTGTCAAGCACTGGACAAGGCTGCCTAGGGAAGTGGTGAGCCACCACCCCTGGAGGTATTTCAAATATCTGCAGATGTGGCAGTTTAGGTTAATGTTTGGACTTAGTGATCTTAAAGGTATTTTCCAATCTAAATGATTCTATCCTATGATTCTGCACATTTCTCACTGTTTTATATTAGCTGGAATACTTTGGATACCTGCATAATGACTGTAAGGTTTAGGTAAGAAAGAAATGTAGAAGGGTGGTATAAATTCATTGCTGTATTATGGGCAAGGTACAGTTTTTGGAACAGTTTTCTGATTCCATGTCATATAGGGAATATCACCTGGTTTGTAGTGTTATTAAAATTTCACCAGACTGTCTCATCAGAAGGAGAAAGGAAAAAGGAAATGTCCTTAGTTGAGAGGAGGACTTAGTTGCCTATCACAGACTGTGGAGGTTTTTGAGTGGTGTAAGAGATTACTTTGAATTGTTTAATTGCATAAGTATTCTCTAATCAGGAATATTTGAACATTGACAAACTAAGAACATGCTGTGTTTAGAATTAAATTCAATGCATAAATATTTACCTACCTAAGTTCTTCTTGGGCATAGAAACATAATAATCATAATTTCTTACAGTCCCAGTTTCCTGCCAGATAATAAATGTGAGACCATTGATCTGTGCATGTGTTGTATTTATGACTTTGACTTCCCAGTGTACAAGTCTATAACGTTTTTGCTCTTAAATAAAAAATGTTGCATTCAAAGCTAATATTAATCAGTGAGTACATTTAAAACAACAGATTTGGATTGCCACACTCTAATAGTTTGCTGTCTGTTTCTGAAATTTGGTTTCTTTGAGAAGAATAAAAAACTTAGTTTCCATGTAACATATGTGTATTTTCTATATTACACCCCTCCCCTTCCCCCCCCCTAAAAATAGGTGAGGTATCAGTATATATTCTGAAAATGTTCTAGCATAAAAACAGACATGAATTAGAAGTGTTGGGCCTTGCTAAAAGATAAGTCTTTTGAGTCAGAAAGTGCTGGACAGAAGGAAGAAGACACAAAATGGGACCAAGAGAAAAATATGAAGGAGGTACTTGTCTGGGATCATTAGCTGAGTGAAATAGCCAAGGGGTATATTGGATGACCCCGAAGACTCAGGTAATAGAAATGGGATGAAATTCAACAGCACAGCATGAAAGGTCATGCACTAGGGGCTAATAACAAGCATTTTTGCAATAAGGTAGGAGCTGATCAGCTGAGGTGCAGTAGTCAGTCACAGGATGGCTATAGGTTTCCAATGCAATGCAATCCAAGGATATGTTAGCTAATAAATTTCTAGAAGAGAAAAAGAAATCCACAAACCAGTATAGAAACCTTATTGTAATATTAAGTATTGTTTTGATCATCTTGTTTTCAAAATACACAGATTTAACTGTTAACCAGGTGCAGAGATGTATTACTGAAATATCTTGTCTTTTAACCCTTAAAATAAATTCTGAGAGGAGGTATGTTTTGTTCCATATAATCACTTTAGGAAGCTAAATATCAGTACTAGATATTAAGTCAATGTGTTTTGCTGGGATATGAACAGATGCATATTAACTGTCTCTGGGTTAGATTGCGTGGCAATTTAAAGGCCAAAAGCTATCAGAGGTGTGATACTCTGCTTCCTCAAATAAGCAAAAGAAGTCACCAAAACAACACAGATGAAGTGAATCGTTATGAATTTTAGATGTTTTTGGATCCAGCTATCTGCAAGATCCAGTGCTGTAATGGAAGTAAAACTTTTTAGCTAGGTCTGTGGTATGGGTTTGTTGGGGTTTTTATTCCTAATTTCTGTGTGGAAAATTAAATTAACCAAGGATTTGGTCCCAAACTCTGTATGATCTTCACTGACCAAGAATATGGACAATCAATATTTTCATAGTCATACACAGACAGTATGTGTCTATGATGGATTTAAAAACTTCACAGAAGAAAGGGGGAGCTGAAAGATACATTTAAAGAAGAATGTTTCAGAGAACAGTTTTGGCATATAAATAGACTTTGGACAAATTGAGGATTAATTTTTTTCAGATGCTCTGGTGAGTGAAGGAAAAATGGGGGGAAAAAAAGCTGTTTTGAAGCTAAATATACTGGTCAAGATAAATAGATGTGTTAGGGTAGAAGAATAGTTTTTCAGAGACATGTAGATGTTTAAAGACAGATTCAGTAGTTTATTTCTGACTTGGTAACTAAGTAATTATCAATGACAAGATGATTATTTCCATGAATCCACTCAACAAGGAGTACTTATTTGCTACTTATTTGTATGTAATACAGAGAGTAGCAGGCTCATTAACTTCGACTTTGGTCAGCAGAGCAAAAGGATATGATGGAGGAAATTAGCTTTCCCGGTGGTGAAAGGCTCTGACACCTGCCATGGCTCTTTTCCTGACTTGCAATTGCTTCTGCAATTTGCTACTCTAGCTGAGTGCTCCCCCAAACTCTGGGCACATGGTAATTCACATGTGAGTACTTAATTAATTGGCTCATTTAATCAGTGTGTGAGCAGAAAAGACCTTATGCTAGCAGTATTTCTCCCCAGGAGAGCTTGCCCATTTGAGAGGTATGGTCTCTGTATCCCCTGACAGCAATTAACAACTACTGAATTGCTCCACTGAATAATCATGAAATTCGTCTGTCTCGGATCATTTCGTGTAGTCTAATAGTGCTTAAATTTAGTATCTTGCCAAACTGGGGCCCATTAGAATCAACAGTGATTTCATGTGCTTTTTGAGCTAATTTAAATGAATGCCTTATTGAGAGATGAAACTACTTCATGCTTGATGTTTACATATTGATAGTTTTTTGAATATTTTTACATATATTTGGGAGAATTTTAAATTGAAAAATTTAAATTAAGAGCCTTTGAATTAAAAACCTTATCTAAATAATCAAAATAAATAACAGTAAATACCAGCATAAATTTCTGCTTCACTTTAATAAGTTAAAACTAAACATCATATTTGTCTACATAATTCTTATACTAGCACTTGATATCATTCCTATCAAATGTGATTGCTTTTTTTTTTTTAATTTAATTTCTCTTCAGGAGAACATGGTGAACAAACATATGTATTAGGTCTTGTACGTTTTCGTTTAGTATCTTGTTCGGAAAAAAAAAACACAAACACTTTGCCAAAACATTGTTTGAAACCGACACACTCATAATTTCACACCTTTGAGTGAAGCTTCTGACCAGTTAAGGTCATTCTTAAAAGCAGGATCTCAACATCTGAAAAAAATCATAATGGTAGTTGTGAATGAAAGCAATATTCTTTAAATACACTGCTTTTTGAGTTTGTAAAGAAGAGCCCTGACCTCTAAAGCTTCAGATTCTTCCTGTAAAAGAAGAATCTTCCTGTATTTTCTCCACTAACTCTTAACATCCAGAAAAGCAGTCTTTGAAGGCAGAGATCATTTAAGCCTGCATTCTTCTTCTAAAAACAATTAAATCCAACTCCAAGCTGTTTGAGGTTTTCTTTTTGCGCTTCAATGCTATGAATAATTCATCCGAGAAGAACAGGGACTACCAGTCTGTTTGGAAAGGTCATCAGCCCCTGTCAGAAGTTTTGGACAGAACATTCTCAGGGGTCTCTCAGATTGTGTGTCCAGGGCTGGATATGTTCTTTTCTTAAATACTACAATAAAATTGATATTTCAGTTTAATAATGAAAGTTAATCCTATGTCCAGCAAAATGTTAACTATTGTAGTAATGTGAAAGTGTCATTGACTTTCATCTTTCTATTGACAGACTAGATTTTCCTCTATCTACTCATCTCACAGTATTTTGAATGCACTGATCATACATGGTTACATCTAATTCACATCAATATAAATCAAGTATATTAAAAAGTACTTTAAAGTAACACTCAAAAACAGAAAAACAGAAGAAAAGGTTGCAATTTTTTTATACTGAAGGACAGTTCTTACTATAAAGTCTCTATATTCCTAATTTCTATATGGCCACTCATATTTTGAAGAAAAAAGATGCTTGAGCAGAGAAAGTATTGGACTAAAATAAAACAGTAGAAGAATGGGTTAAAAAGAAGCATTCTTTTTAGAATGGCCTCTATCACATTTTTAGCTCTAATAATTTTTCCTTCTATTTCAATCAATTTTTATTTATTTCTTTATTGTCCCATGTGGTATGCTTTTTCATTATTCCCTAGATAGCCTGCATTTTTTTTTTTTGCATAACTTCAGTATAACTTCACATTCTGTGTTTCAGGTGGTGTGTATCTGTCCTCCTCAAATATTTGAAAATTACCTTCTCTTCTTCCTCTTCAAATATTATACATAGAACCATAGAAGCATAGAATGGTTTGGGTTGGAAGAGACTTTAAAGACCATCTAGTGTCATCCTGTTTTGCCATCTCCCTCATCCCACCATGGGCAGGGGCATCTTCCACTAGACCAGGTTGCTCAGAGCCCCATCCAAACTAGCCTTGAATACTTCCAGGGATGGGGCATCCACAACTTCTTTTGACAACCTCTTCTAGTACCTCACCACCCTCACAGTACATCATTTCTTTCTAATATTTTATCTAAACCCTCTTCCAGTTTAAAGCCACTCCCCCTGTCCTATCACCACATACTCTTGTAAAAGTCCCTCTCTGTCTTTCTCGTAGGCCCCTTTTAGGTACTGGAAGGCTACTATAAGGTCTCCCTAGAGCCTTCTCTTCTCCAGGCTTATCAATCCCAACTCTCCCAGCCTTTCTGAGAGAGGTGCTCCAGACCTCTACTCATCTTTGTGGTCCTCCTCTGGACTTGCTTCAGTGGGTCCATATTGGGTGCCCCAGAACTGGACAAAGCACTCCAGGTGGGGTCTGATGGGAGCAAATCAGGGCAGAATCACCTTCCTCAATCTGCTGGTCGCTCTTTTGATGCAGCCCAGAATACGACTGGCTTTCTGGGCTGCAAGTGCACACTGCTTGCTCATGTCCAGCCTCATCCACCAAAACTCCCAAGTCCTTCTCCACCAGAGAATGGATTGAAAGGGCTGCTTTCAATCCGTTCTCTGCCCAGACTGTGTGCTTAGAATTACTCTGACCTGAGTGCAGGATCTTATACTTGGCCTAGTTGAAATTCATGAGGATTGCACAGGCCCACCTCTCAAGGCTGTCAGGGTCTGTCTGGATAGCATCCCTTCCTTCCAGCATATGTACTTCACCACATATTTTGGTGTGTTTGGCAAACTTCTGAGGGTGCATTCAATCCTATCATCTAGGGCATTGACACAGATGTTAATTGAACCCAGAGGTTCACTGGTCTATACTTGGACATTGAGCCATGACCACAATTCTTTGATGCAATGATCCAACTAATACCTTACCCATCAAGTGGTCGATCCCTCAAATCCATGCCTCTCCAGTTTAGAGACAAGGTTTTTGTATGGGACAGTGTCAAATGCTTTGCACAAGTCCAAATAGGTGACGTCAGTTGCTCTTCCATTATCCACCAACACTGTAACCCCATCATAGAGGGCCCGTGAAGTTTTCAGGCATGATTTGCCCTTAGAAAAGCCATGTTGGCTATGACAAATCACCTCCTTATTTTCCATGTGCCCTAGCATAGTTTCCAGGAGAATCTGCTCCATGATCTTTTCAGGTACTGAGGTAAGACTGCCTGGCCTGTGGTTCCCTGAGTCTTTCTTGTTTAGCTTTTTAAAAATGGCCGTTAGGTTTCCTCCTTTCCAGTCAATGGGAACTTCACTGGGCTACTATGATTTCTCAAATATGATCGATAGTGGCTTATCCACTTCCTTCACCAGTTTTGTCAGGACCTGCAGATGCATCTCATCAGGTCGCATGTACTTGTTCACCTTCAGGTTCCTTAAATTGTCTCAGACCTGTACTGCTCCCACACTGGGAGCTTCTTCACTCTCCCAGCCCTGGCATTTGCCTTCTGCAACTCAGACACTGTGGCTGAAATGTTTGCAGGTGAAGACTGAGGCAATTAAACAAACTACTGATTATCTTAGCCTTCTATGTGTCCTGTGTTACCAGGTCTCACATTTTCTTCCAGAGAACACCCACATTTTTTCTAATCTTTCTTGTATCACCGACGTATCTATTGAACCTTTTGTTGTTTCCCTTGATGTCCTTGGCCAGATTTAAATCTATCAGGGCTTTAGCTTTCCTGACCTGATCCCTGCCTGCTTGGACAATTTCTCTGTTTCCTTCCCACACTACCTTTCCTTTTTTTACACCCACTGTAGACTTCTTTTTTGTTTTATTATTACATTTAGTAAGAACTCTTCCAGAAATTGTGGTGTAAATTGTTTCTTTTTACTATTTTCATGGGACAATAAAAAACACCGTTATAAAGTTTACGTTTTGTTTTCCCTCTGTTCTTCAAAAAATCAGCTCCACAATACTTTAACCCAAAAAGTCTTCTGAAGGTTACTTCTCTTAAGAAACTTAATACCCAAATCCAGATCCTTGTCAGATGAAATAAATTTGAGCACATCTGCACATATGCCTGCCCTACTCATACCACAGGCTTTCACTTTATATACCTACTTAAAAAACAAAGTCATAGCAAAAAGTGACAGAAGATGTTTTCTTGTATTTCATACAATATATGTATGTCTCTGAAGTAAATTCTAGAAAAAAAGTGTCAACTAATCACTGGAAGATTAAAAAAAGGAAAACTGCCACGGTGCTATTGTTGGCAAACACACAATAACCAGTAATACTTCAGTTAGGGCGTGTAACCAGGGTGGGGAGAAGGGATTGGAGCAAATGGGAGAAGGAGTAGGTGGGGAGTAACAGGGCCCAATCAACCACCAAGGAACATAGAACTTTATGGAAAGGCAACCAAATATGAAAAATAAGGGGAGGGGAGGGCAGCAGCCAATAGTCTGCATATTTTACACAGCCCTTTGGGTGCTCACTGTAACTTCAAGGCCCTTGAGCTGTGGAGGCATCAAACCAATGGACCCTTTGGTCTGCTTGGTCCAGCTGACCATGGCGTTGACCATGGCTCACTGCAACAGAAAACATCTAGCATGCTAATTGCTTAGTATTTTTAAATTTAAAAAAAATATTCAACAATGTTAGTTACTCTTGTGCAACTGCAAATGCCCTTCAGAACAGCTAAGTCAATATTAGACAAAGAGAAGACACTTCCAGAAACACTTGATTCAAATTAAGGTCATTTTGGTTTAAAGTTTTTCAATATCTAACCATATCTGAGTCTAGATAAAACTTACACTAATATGTCCTGAATAGATTAGAAACCAGCGTCAACACACAAGTGTACTTATATCCTCCCTCCAGTCAAGGAATAAGGCAAGACTCTCACATCCAATTTTCTTGTTTATATACTGTAAACATGTAGCAGTATAAATAAGAGAAATGAGTCATCAACTCTCAATATCATATTAAAATTGCAACATCAATGGTAAAGAAAGATTTAAAAATAATTAACCAAATGGTTTAATAGAGGAATGACATTAAAGGTTTGCTGTGATACCTTTAAAAATGGACACAGAAATTTCTGCTATATTCAGTGTTCAGTGACAATTTCAACATCTAGATAGAAGTTACACAAACAATAAGACCTAGTGCAGCAGAAAGGGAAGTTGTATGTAGCTGGGTTTGGTATAATTGTATCAAACTATTTCTGCCTATTACGTTAATAATTCAAATTTATGCTAGTTAAACTGCTGAAAACTACAATACTTTAAAAAATCAAGTTTTTTTTTCAAGAAAGATGATTTTTTTTTGGCATTTTTTTAGAAGTCTGAAACTGCTGAACTAAAGTAAAGATTAGTTAATTTTTCTGTAAAATACAGCAAGGATATCTTCAGCCGAAATGAAATTAATTTAGTCTTTGTACAATCTCAGGTTTATGCAGTCAGAATAGAGCAAAAACCTGTTTATTTTTTTCAAAATTAACAGATAGTGAGAAGTAGCTGTGTTCATGTCTCTTTGAATAGAAATTAGAACACGTATTATAATAAATAATGGCAAACAGAAATCTACCCTTAGCTATGGGTTGTGCAAGGTTATTTTAGCATATAGTGCCTCTGAGAGTTCTAGATCATTGCCAAAAACTTCTGCATGTTGTAATTAATTAATGGGTACCAAGTTTAATGGAAGACGACAGCCAGATTTGAGGAGAGAACTATGCCATTAGCCTAATTTAATTCGGAGGTGAGGATTAAAACAAAATGAAGAAACTTTAGATAAAGAAAATTATTTTCATTTTATAAAAATATTTTGTATGACTGCATTATTTGAAACTCTAATAGCGTCTTAAAGACACTTTGAAGATTTTAATATTCCATTTACATTTTCAGCCATTTATTTTAAACTAATTTGTCTGTCTTTGAAAGTGATTAATGCATGGAGCCTAGACACACCGACTAAATTAAAAAAAAAATTCCCCTTAGGAACACTTCACTGAAAACATTGTCCTAGTTACTAAAATAATAATTAAAGTGAAAGTTTCTGGAGATAAAATTATATCAAAATATGCCTCTGAGCTTAAAACTTATTTAGTCAAGCTAAAATTTAGCTTGACCTAAAATTTATTGAACCAAGCTATGTGTTTACAGAGCTCTTTGTCTGAAGAAAAAAATAGCTTGATAATAAATCTGAGAATGAAAATAGAAATACATTCCATATAGGAAAGGTCTTTTACATTATTTTTTTTTAATCTATTTTTACATACATATTCTGTCTACAGTGCGATTTTATTCTGAAGTACACTTATGAGATAGAAGAAATGATAATATTTCCCAGAGCTGCATTCTTTTTAATTAAATTTGCATTCCACCTATCTGTGATAGATGAGTAGGCCCTTGACAGGAGATTAAAGTCAAATGATGCCCCTTACCCAATATTTATTTATTTTTTTATGTGAATTTGTGAGTTTTTTGGGCAATAACTTTGAATTAAAAAAAATGACAAATGTACATATTTGTGTGTGCACGTGTACACATATTTGATAAACAGCAAAAGTGCATTTTGCACTAAATTGCCCCTGTTTGAATCCTAAGTTTATTTCTAACTGCCTGAGGGCATTTTTCCCCTGTTGCATATTAAATACTAAGTATCTGTTTAGTCTGGCCCTTTAACTTAACACAATTATTGTCATCCAAGCCCTTACTTCTTTATATTAGGTCATATGTTTTTGGTTCCCCCACCCAAAATTTCATTGTTTTATTATAAAAGTGTTGCATTAAAATAAGACTAAATATTACATTAAAATCAGTTTTTAGCACAATATGGTTTAATATTTCCTAATAATTGTCCACATATTTTAGAGTGAAACTATAACATCTTAGCTAACTTAGCTAATACACTCTTGGTAGTTGGAATCATAACTGAAATTGCATTTCTAAAAATATATACTGAAATTTCCATTGCAATTTGTTATAATTTCCCAAACAGGATTTTAGAAGTTGTGGCTAGAACCATAATGCCTACCTAATGGATGATGAAAATTAAAAAATCTAGAGAGCTTCATTAAGGCATTGCTTTACAGCGACAATTCCAGAAGTGTGCTGTACCATATGGCCGAAAAAAAAAATTAAATGACAGCTGTTAATCCATTGGGTTAAGAACATGACAGAAAATACTTTGTTTTGTTTTTAGTATGTATCTTTGTCTCAGGCTTATGTGTCTAATATTATTAACTCAGTAGATATAGCATGTGTATCATGGTAGATGAACTACCAGTAGGGTATGGAAATTGTGCAGAGGTAGAAATTGTGCAGATGGGGATACTAAGGAAAGAAACCAAGGACACAAGGCAAATCCAGAGAGCAAAGCAAAGCTGATGTGTGTATTGTATTGCATGGTTGGTTAATAATTTGCTAATGGTTGATACAATGATCTGGATTTTTCTTGCATCTCCTGCATTCCCTGCTCACAACCCCTCTCCAGCTCTTACACTGCAGCATTAGAGATCCCATCATTTCATTTCATTCACTAGAAAGGGATCTCACAGCAACTTTGTGCTGTAAATACGAAGAAGAAATGTAAAACTTAGCTCAGTTCAGCCACATAAGATATTTCTTTTTCTTCACTATAAAAAATTTTCCTCATTGTTTGTGCAATTACAAGTGTTGGTGGAAATCTTGCCTCCCCCTACCTGTATGAAGAAAAGCTCATCTTTTTCATTTCTCAATCTATAGCCTTTATGCTCCTGAGCAGTCCCATTAGCTTTATGAGAAGATAAAATGGAAGAGCAGTATGATGAATTGCAGTTCTTTTCTTCTTTTATCCTACGTTCCTGCAGTACAAGTATGCTTGTAATACCTGCATTTTTTAAAGCCATGTGCCATTCTCATGCACGTACTGTATGTTTGACTAATATGAAATATTTGCCACACAGAGAAAGCCTTTTCTGACAGTTTAATTACTGTTTCACCTCATTCTTTCCACAGCATCACACTGTAATGGTTTATTTCCAAATTTGGTTGTAGGCAAAGGAGGAAGAAAGAAAAAAGTAAAACACAAAAATTCAAAAGCAACAATTTTCCATCTTTTTATTCTCTTCCAAAGAAGGATCAAAACCAATTGAATTATGTAATTTCTCAGTTCTCATCAGATAATGAATTTCAGAGTTGTGAGGATGTTCAACTTTTTCCATATAAAAACAAGTATGTTGTCAGGTGCATGGAACGTTTCTTTCAGCCTCACTGAAATAATTTTGCGTTCTGCTTGCCCCTGCAGCTCCTTATTCAACACTAAGTTTGACTAAAACAAATGACAGTGAGTGGTTTGAAGTTTCCACCATGGGGATTCTTGGCTCCGTAGACATTTGCTCTGAAGGATTTACTCCTGTAACAGGCCTGTTTCTACATTACTTTGATGGTGAATAGTAAGCAAAGAAGCAAAAATCTTTTTTTTTCAGGACTAGCAGGTCAATACTGCATGCACATATTGGAAAATACATTTGAAAAAATAGAATTTCTGCCTGTGCAGACAGCACTGCTATCAGTGTTGCCTTCTACTAGTTAGTGAATGAAAAACAGTCTTGAGACCTTACAGAAAGTGGAGTAAATGCTTTTTCTTTGTTATGTCTTTAATATAAAAAGAATTTTAGTTCCACTCTTAAGCAACACACAGTTCATAATCCAGGGGAATCTTAATTTTTGCAGAGCTATATTTATTTTTCAGGTGTTTAGATATGATATCAGACTTCATCAGCACTACTCTTATGAAACATGTGCCCTTCTCTTTAATACATCGTTATACTATTACTCCTCTCCAGCAGGAGAAAGAGCAGGTGGAATAACTGTCCTTTTTTTCTATTTTCTTGTTCACCTAATGCAGTAGAAGTTTTGATGCTTTGACATAAACATTCTCAGGGCAATAAAGGCATAATTTCTCCAGACACTTTATTCTTTCAAGAATTTTAAACTAAATTCCAGATTTTCTCAATTTGCTTTGTTGCTTGGAGAATCAAAGCATATGGATCTGACATCATAAATAATGCTACATCACCCTCGGATAAGCTCAGTTGTTAGAGCATGCTGCTCATAATGCCACGGTGTGGGTTCAATCCCCATATGGGCCATTTACTTAAGAGTTGGACTCTACGATCCTTGCAGGTCCCTTCCAACTCAGAATATTTTGTAAATCTGTAAAATTAGGACCCATCTGGGCTACTAAACATGGGAGTTTGGAATTACATTATATGAGAAAGAGCTGTAAGCGAAGTCCCCAGATTTAATTCTGGAATCAACTTCAGTAGGATAACTTATGGTACATGGGAAAAGTTTCCAATAATTACTGCACTATCAATGTGTTGGCATAGATACAACAAATCATGACTGAACAAATTTGTTTCTGGATAATTATGTGCCTTTTGCCCTGAAGATATTTTCAATAGGATGAGAAAACTGGATGGGTCTGATGTTTTGTAGATGTGTTTGGGAGAAATGCACTAGACTTTTTTTACCTAGAATTTGTCTTCAAACTTTGTTGTGGTATGAAACAGTTCTAATTATGGGCATTGAAAGACACCTGCTGAGAGGGACCGATCTGATTTTTCTTTATGCCCCACCATGTGTTGTACATGGGGTGGAAAATCACTCCAGGGGCTGCCCACGTGCTGGGAGCGCTGGCCCCGGGGAGGCTCCGCCCGCAGCCGATCGGGGCAGAGAAAGCTTCGCCATCGGGCTGCGAGCGACCCCCGCTCGCTGCTGGGGCTGATCCCCGCCTGCCGGGAAAAAATGCCCAGGAAATTGGGCTGTGGGAGGGGCTTTGGCACATAAAAGCAGTGAGCCGCACCACAACCCGCGGTCATTTTATTTGGGTTTCTCGGAGGGACGAGGGGCTTGCCCGGAGGCTCAGCTTGGCTGCCCCGTTCCCCCTGGCCTTTTTCTCCCTGCGGTCCTGCTTCTGTCCTGGCTGTCTGTCCTGGCCGTCTGTCCTGCCCTGCTTCGCTGCNCGAGAAATCTATCAAAAAGAATCCTCCCCAACTCCCCTTTGACAGCAGGACAAGATGCTTGATCAAGAGTATTTATTGCAAACATGTGTTTTCTTATGTATGGCTGGTTGATTGCTAATTAAAAACAATTCTATATTTGTAGTACAGATAAAATGATTCTAGAATGTTGAGAACATTTTAAAAAGTAGTAGCATTAAATTTTATCAAATTTAAAGCTTGACCAGCTTAGGTTAATATTTTTTGATTCCACAAAAGTTTGACTATTTCTAATGTTCTTGACATGGCACTGAGTACTATCTTCCTGGTAATACATGTGCCATGCAACGGAATGAAGTTCATCTGTTTCTAAAGTGGCTGAATCCATGTGAATTTCTTGATGGCTATAGTAGCTGTTTCCAGGGCCTAACATCTGTGCATTATACCGCCCTTTCCATTTGGATGTACCAAGGAACATTTTGTATTTTGTAGTTTTCAGCAGACTACATTTAACATGGTAGATTTGTCTATCACTTGCTCAGCTGAACCCTTACAGAGAAATTTTATATTTTTTTTTAAATGAAACTGGAACTTCTATTACTCTGCTCCATTTTCTTGGGTTCTTTTTTGTGCATTATGTAAAATATGATCTTTCAAACTTGTAAATACACCTGCTGTGTGTGAGCTTCATCATAGAACACTTAGCAATTTTCAAGCAATAAGTAAACTATTTTTGTCTTATTTTGTGGTACTGCAGCCAATTTAAGCCTGAACATTTTTTATCAGCTGAAATGGTGCTGCTTTTTCACTGCCTATTCACATGAGAGACACAAACCAAACTGGAAATACTCAGCAACAAATGCAACAGCCTGTGAAGATGCACAAGGGATTTATTTGTACTTATGAGAAGATCCTGTGCTATAGTTTGTTGTGACAGCAGTAGCATGGCATCTGCTATTTTCATGGCTTTTCTCCCTTTAAGTTTTAGTTTTGAATAAAAGTCATCTAGGGAAGTTTTAGATCACATTAAAGATCATAAATTCCCTCAATATATTGAAGGACATAGTGGGAGCAATGTAGAGTGTTCATTTTAGTATTCAAAAAGTTAACTTTTACTGTCTGCATACTGTGGGTCTTCAGGTTGGTTTATTGAGGTGGTGTTTAAAGGATTTTTCACAGAATAAAGAAATACTCCCTTTTAGAGTTGAGCCATTACAGTTTAACATTTGTTCTCAAATATAGTCGCTTTATGCCTTGAGTGACTTCTGGGTGACAATTTATTTTCTATTAACTCTTTCAGTGGTGCTGAACAGCATATTTTCTGTGGTATCTGGAGGAATATTCTTATAAAAAAGCTGCTAATTTCCAAGCAGTCTAGACATTTATTGCCTCATACACATTATTTTTATCAAATAGTGGTTCAAGAGTATTTTCAGTAGCATCAATGAAGCTCACAAAACTCATTTTAAGCCCCAACAAAGCTCATAAAACTCATGAGTTAATAACCTTATTTTAGTGATTTTTACTGGTTATTTCATAGTCTGAGTACTGTATTTTGGTGAGTAACCACTGAATCAACTAATAGTTGCCAACTAACATTTGACAACTGTTATGACATCTCTGGCAGAAACTGAATAGTTGTGCATGAGATGTTATGAATTACATTGGTATTAACCTGTACACCAGTTTCCGAGAGCTTCCTTAGCCTGTTTGTTTTGGTTCAATATATTAAATGGTAGGGAAAAATCCTATTGTTTCAAGTCGGCAAGAAAACAAAGAAAGCAGAAGACCATTAAACAGCTTTCAGACATGTGAGTAGACACAGAAGTTTGTAACAACAAAATATCATAGACCTAATATGACTTGGGAAGGACCTTTTTACTAGATGAGCATATATATCAAGAAATAGTAAATTAAAAATAAACCAAAAGGAAAAGGACAACCCTAATTTCTCTGCATGTGTATACTAAGCAAAAAGAAATTAATTTGTTCGAATAATGATGAAATTAGTAGTATATATTGTTATCAGTCACAAAAATAGTATTATCTCTGCAGTACTTTTTTTGCTCTTTAAGTGTTGCCTACTTGTTACCTTCCCTTTTATGCCACATGTGGGTATTTACATGGGTATGAAAGTGGCAATCCCAGTTCTCAGATATACTCTCTCCATCTAGGTAGTGTGTCCTGTATTTGTGTTGTAAGGAGTCAACTGCTTGAAGAAACTGGAGCTGACAAAGGCATTCGTCATTCCCCATCTGAATGGACTTAATTTTAAGAAAACAGGGAAATTTATGAAGAACTGTGTGTGTATCAGTGTCCTCAGCCCTCCAATGCAAATAATGCTTTGTGTCTTCTGAATGCCTTGTGTTTTCAGTGAGACATGTGAAAGTGTTAGGTGGAGAAGGCTTAGTCATGGGATTACTGGCTGGAAAGGACCTCTGGTGCACTCAAGTCTTCTTATGAGCAAAAGAGGAATGCGGGAACAGTCCTTACAAGACAGTCAAGTAACAGCTTTATAGTCCAATTGTTCAGGGCTGTTCTGCTTTATTGTTTTGAAATTTGGTTTTAATTGAATGCAGGAAGTTGCATTCAAATAGTGACCAAGCATTTTTATTTTACAAAATACTCTCTGGGATGAAGGAGATTTGCTAGGTCAGTTATTTTTTAAAGAAGGTGTCAGAGACTGAAATATTATAATTTAAACATTTTCATGAAGGACTTTCAAAACTGTATTACAAAAGCTGCAGAGAAGACTACCACACCCTGAATAGGGCCCTGACTGAGGCCTTACACTGCTCACTGAGGAGGGTAAGATAAAGTAACAACTCAGGGCTGGGGACATTCACAAAGCACAAGCTTAACACCTCAGGAGTGGAGCTCATGGCCTCAGGGGTATCAGCTTCCAGGCTCACACAGACCCTGGAACCAAAGGGTGGGGGGAGAGAGGCTTTGGGTGTGTGTTGGAAAAGCCTCTTGTCCGAGGTGCAGTGACTGCCCATCCTCCACTGTGCAGAGGAGCCCAGCTGAGGGGCCCTTCACCGGGGAAAAAGCTTATCCACAGCAGAGGGGGTGATATGGCCCATCAAAGGCCCCCCCAAAGGGGTCCCCAGACCCTGCACCAGACAGGATGCAACAGACCCTCAGTGTTGCAAGGGACAGTGTCAAACTGGCCCCTGCAAGGGAGGCACGTGGGGTGTTCCCACCTGGCCCAAAGCGTAATTAATCCACTGGATTCTACACTCTTCGGCGTGTGGCAGCGTGGTGTGGCGGTGGGGGACCCTCACCACCAGAAGACCAGACGGAGGGGAGCAACGAGACATCATTCGGACGCCTGCATGGGTGATATGCTTCCACCTAACCCCGTCGCTCTCCTCCTGTCCCCCTACAGCCACACATACTTCCTTCTTTCTTTCTTTCTGTTTTTCTTTCTGTCTTTCTTTTTTTCTCCTTGCCTCTTTTACTATTAAATAAAAAATATCAATTTTTTGGCACCAACATCTCGTTTTTGGGTATATTTTGAACCTTCTGTGTTCTTTCCGGTTTATACACAGAACCCTAGTTTTCTTTGCTCTTCTGGGTTTAAACCGGATGGCAACAAAAGGAAAGGAAACCAGTGATTTATTAACTTGAATTTTCGGAGGAATACTGCTTCATGTAAAATTCTTACAGCCACAAAAATGTGTGCATGTACAGCATGAGTCCTATTGCAGGAACAATAGTATTCAATAGTGAAATGCTCATGAATCCCTGTTGTATCACCTAGATTCAAAGTATTATAAGAAAGATGGGGGTGACTTTTTACTAAGGCCTATAGCAATGGGACAACAGATAATGGCTTCTCACACAAAGAATTAAATGTCCTGGTGTTGCAACAGTGTCTCTAAAGTTCATGACTCAACAGGATAATAAAATTTTTTCAATTTCTGTTGGCACTGATATTATGAACCCACAGTTTTACCATCCCAAGATTATGCTTGAGATGCCTACTATGACTGTTCCCTGATTTTCAGAAGGTTTATTTAATTTAACATTTCCTGATTTCTTCAGTGGCACTGCAAATGAAGTGTGGAGAGAACATCAGAAATAGTTATCTATAATTGCACAGCAATTACATGAGGTGACATTTCTTACAGCATGCAACATATGTGAAATTTCTTCAGGCATTCTGTAATGTGATTTTCTTTTTTTAGTGGATTCAATATGAACTATGATACTATTAATGTGTTCTGTTATTAAAAGTTGTTAAAAGGACAAAGCAGTAATCTTACTCAACATCTCCAATTTACTTTGATAATGTAATTTTACATTAGAGGTATTGCAGAGTTGCATGATGTCTCACTAGCTCATAGGCTATGATTCTTGTCACCCTTCTTAAAGAGAAAGTCAATTCTTAACAGTATTTTTTCAGGCTCCTAATTGAAATGAAAAGTGATTTCTAGTGCTGGAAGAATACAGACTAGGACTCATAATTGGAAAGTTGCAACTGAGGAAAGTTATCTGCTTGGAGACAATGCTACAAAAAGGGATGTAGTGATTTTAGGTCAAGTTATGCATTACTCGCTGATTTTCTTTCTGTAAGATAAGCATTAGGAGAAAGCAAAGCAGGCACAAAACTTAAAAAATACAAAGAAGTTTATTAACAGACTTAAAAGAAAGAAAGAAAAAAACAATCAGAACAAACTTTTAGAACCCTTTTCTTCTCCCACTTTTCTCCCCTCTTTCCATCAGTGGTGCAGTTCTTGAAAAGGAAAAAAAAAAGGTCCTCCTCTGCTTTACGTGGTTTCCAAGCTGCCACCATCTGCAGAATCTGCTGTGGTGCAAAACATCTCTTCTGTGAACCCTTTCATAGTTCCTTTAGCTGTAAAACATGGGCCATCACATGGGGTTATTAGTATTTTTAAGGATGAGTCATTTCGGCCTGAACACAAAGGCTTTTCTTTGCCACCAGGTTTTAAAAGCCTCTCACTGCTTTCATATATAGCCTGGCATGGGCATTCTTCACAACATTTACAGGCCACATGTAAATTGTTCATCCCCCCATGTACTTCAAATGGATTAAAGAGACAAACAGTTTGNCCTGGCCCAGCGGGGCTTGGGGCTGCGGGCCCCCTCTCCTCTCCTGTCCCGGCACCGAGCTGGAATGGAAAAAAACCCAAAATCCTGTGTTTTCACGCAGTTTAAATATGTATAACTGAGAGAAGCGTGATTGGTCTAAAAGGCTGTCTGTCAATTCGTGATCAACCATAGAGCAAGGGTGCTCTATGCTGCTGTTATTTTTGATGTGCAAGACAAAGACATTTTTCTCCCATTCTTAAATAGTTTCATTTTTTTCCACACAAGGATGGGGTTGTTGATTTAATCCTGCTAGAAAACTTCAGTTATGACATTCTATGATTTCATTTTGAGAGAATCAAAATTAAAAAGGCATTAGGAGCAGTTAAAATGAATGTGAAAGTGCCAGGACTCCTGTGATGATTTCTTATTTTCTTTGAAATAGATTGGAGACTATGTCAATAGACTTACTCTTGTGTGACTTTGCATAGCAAGAGTATGTATTTGTCTTTGAAATGATAGAACAGATTACTGCTCCTATTTTTGCAGTAAACTTACAGATTATTTTATGAGGATCCCAGGAGTTAGGAGCGACTGGAGAAATGTAGCCCACTGATTCTGATAATATTCATTACCTTAAGTCATGATTATTCACTGAGCTAGTCTTTGAGGAAGCAATAAAATAAATAGTCTTCCTCTGTTCTTTAAAATATGTGAAGCTGCTGTTAGTTATTAAACAGCAGCTAAAGAGATGTTAGAATATTTTGACAGCAGAGCAGCAAGGGGGAAACAAATTAGAAAATAATCACAAGTCTGAATGAGCAGCAAAAGATGTTGTGCCTGTCATGACTGGCAGGTGATGCTTAAAGAAGTTGTGTGGTTTATCTGTGTTTAGAGAAAAGTACCTCCACAGAGAACAGAAAATTGAAGAAAGGTCTATGCAAGAAATCCTCTGAGCATAGATTTTAAGGAAAATGGGGCACAACTTGCTGGGCTTGTTTCTCTTTACTCCAACCTGTTTTTTCTCTCAAGTTTGAAAAGGATTTAACACTTAAGAAAACAAGGAGACTGAGCAAGATTTTCCTTTCCTGCTGACCTCTGTTTTTCTAAAGTCTCTGTCATACTACCAATGTGACAAAATCCAAGCATGACGATACAGTGAAAGTTACTGGGTGTATATTTACTACACATTTGACAACCTAATTTTTCTGGGTTAATCATTCCTGTCCACCTGACAGGAATTTCCACCCAGTCCAAGGGTGGCCTGAGCTTTTAGCATAGGTGAAGTAACAGAAATCCTCAGTGGGTCTGGGGCATAGGAGGTCAAAAGGAGAGAGAAAACCAAATGAGCAGCTGCTATAATGAAAGAAAAGGTATCAGCTGCACCATGTGGTGGCCAGTCTTTTTGAACCTATAACAAGTGTTTACATGACAGTAGAACACCATCAGGGTAAGAGCGTGAATGAACAGTTCTGCATGTCAGTAGTAAATGAATAGTTTTCCAATATTTTTCTATAGTAAACAGATAATTTATTTAAAGGTAAATATCCATGGCCAGAGTGTTGGGTTTTTTTTGTTTTTCTTTCCTATCAGATTTTTGTGTACACGCATCACCAAATGCTAAAATAGTTTGGAAGAATGCTGCACTGACAGCATTCGCAGTTTGCTGTGTTTTACTCTCCTCTGTTCCATTCTTTGTTATGCCTGTGCATATAGAAGCCTTATGATATGCTGAGGCAGAAAATTCTCTGCCTCATCCCCTCCTAATCCCTCATTACTGTGTCTGAAATAAATCACACTTTGTGTAATCACCAGATGGAGACAACCTGTGTATCAGCTCTCCTGTGCAGTTCAGCATTTGTTCTTTATGGAAAAGTCAAATCAGTAACTATCTGATAGGTAATTTGTTCTGTATTAGACCTAGGATTAAAAAAAAAAAAAGATTTTGTAAATCACTTGCGCTGTATTTTCAAGTTGTAGGAAAAGAGTATGAATTCTTTCCCCTTAGTCTGAAGCTTTTTTGTTTGCACTTTGCTTCCTAAGCAGATTGTATTTAAGAGAAACTTTAAATCTTTTTCTAGCTAGAGAGACATCTTTTGGATTACAGAGTAAAAAAAAAAAAAAAAACAAACAAAAAACTCATGAAAAAGTATCTGTCTACCAAAAATAACATTTATTTCAATTACACTTTTCCTGTGCTCTCTAAAACTCTCAGTCTCTGATGAGCAGACATGAAAATTCCATCAAAATTTGAAATGAACTTTTGAACCTGCAATGCTGAAAATTAATGAAACAGGTCTGTCCTCTCTGGCTGATGCAATAAATAATATAACGGCAGTAGGAAGAGATTGTTTTGCAGAGTGATTTTGAGTTGGAAGGATTGCAGTGCACCACCAAACACACTGTAGTTAGGGTGATCCTATTAAGAAGTGGAAGTATGAATGGAGACATTTTTTAAACCAGTATACACACAGGAAGATGAAATAGTGCAGTACTGCTTTCACAGGGTAGCCTCATTTTGTTTTTAATCATGCTATTATGTTCCTAGGATTGATTCAATTTTTTTTCTAGTATAATAATTAGAATTCTGTTCCCCTGTAATAATTTAATATTGTTTCTGCGTAAAAGTTTATATGTATAGTATTTTATAAAGTGTATAATCTCCTGAGTAATTATTTGCTTTGTCTACCAGTTTTGAGCTGAAAGCAACTGAAAAGCTTTTTAATTTATTATTGGTTTTTTTTCTGTGAGGCTATGTGACCAATGTTTTTCCATAGAGCTTGCTCAGCTGGAGAGTTCTGTTGATTAATTTTATTCTGCATTTGTCCAGGCCTATTCCAGATTAAGAGAAGACAAAAAGCAAGCATCTTTCTCAGCCTTCTAAAATGTATCAAAATGTCAAACACTAGTTTTCATTTTTAGGAAATCAATGTAATATAGGTTTCTGTGAGGTCTTATAGAATGAGAAAATGATCACTAAAATTAACAGTTCTTAGGGTCTTATCTTTTTTTCTGCATCTGACTGCAGACATTCTCACACGTCTTCCTCTTCAGTTTAGGTATTTGTTTGTTTGTTTGTTTGTTTGTTTTTTAGAAAAAGCTACACTTGAGTATACATTAAAATCTTGCTTGGAGGAGGGATCACTCAGAAAGAGCGGCAATGTTACAGAAACTCAATGGGTATTTTTGAAATTTCTGATCAATATTAGAAAATCAAGTGTAATTTTCAAATATCTCCCATAAATACTCATTTATAAGACATTGATGGACCATGGATTTTGTCATTCTGGAAGCCTGTTCTAGTTATACATATCTGAGATGCTATGATAGTTGCAATAGATAGAAAACAGGGAAATACAATAAATACAGACATATTTTTAATTTGTCCTATGTTGCCAAATTGATGAAAATTCCTTATTGGAACAATAAGTCTCAAACAATAGAAAAATATCTCCCTATGCTGAAAATTGCATTGCTGAAGCACACTGTTAGCTTCAGTATCTTCACACATTAATTTCTCAAGCTTTGTACTTCATTAAGTGTCAGATGGGGCATTCAGGTGGATTTGAATTTTGACATTTTCTTCCTTGATATTTTAGTTATATTAAGGAAAATAAAAGGCCGTGCTTTTCATTTAAGAGAATACACCTTTATTATGCTGAAGTAATGTGTCAGTCTATCACTATTAATTTAACTGTCTTTTTATGTAAATTGCAAAAAGTATTATTTGTTAGGCAACCTCTTATTCAAACCAGAGTTTGGTATGAATGAGAATTGATCCCAAACTTTGAAAGCGTGAATGCAAAATCTACTTGTTAAACTATATATCTGTGATTTAATAGATGCTCAGTATTTTATTACGAATTTCAAACCAAGTTATTTGTGTCACAGTGATGCAATTTCTTGACAAATTTTATTCCTTGACATGCTTTTTAAATGAGTTAAATCTTCCTAGGCTGGTAAAATCAATTTGTACCTCTGTGACAATGAATTGAAATAACTATGCTACTATATACCTTGATAGCCTTGGAGAGAAAATATATAAACCTGCACGCTATATTTCTCTGCTAGTGTTAAAAGGCCGTGAGGACAACACGGTTTGATTATTAAAGTATAAAAGTTTGATTCATATATAGAGCTATGCAAATAAATAATTCACAATGTGTACTCTAATTGAAAATAACTTGTATTATCTATAATCCTGTCCCATGTCTAGTGTATCATGACTAATTTGATGGATTACTGCTGTTCTGTCTATCATACTGAGAAATAATATTCAGGTAAAACACTTTAATTCTGTTATCACTCCTTTAGGGAACAGAAGTAGTATTATATGGCAAACTTTCACCTGCATTGTTCAGAAATTCTTATAAGCATTAAAGTAAAGAAAAAAACCCGGCACCTTATGAAATCATTTTAAATATAAAATAGTTGGAGGGTTGCACATGCTATGTGTACAGTTGTTTAGGAAGAACAAAAAGATGAGGCTAAATTCAACAGATGAGTATATGTGTTACAAATTCTAGTTCACAAGTGTGCCATATTTTTTCAAAAATTACCTGGGATAAGATAAGCATTTCACTCTAAATGCTAGTGATCCAGAAAATCTACGTGAGTGACTGACCCTAACTGCAGTTGATAGAAGATTCACGTCAGAAGCATATGTAAGACCTTCCACCATGACTGGGTAATTTTCCCACCAATTCTAGTGTCCTGCACCCTTCTTATTCAGGTTCTGCTTCCATGTAGACTAGAAGTGCTATGGAGATTAAAAAACAACAAAAAAGGAAAAGTATGTATAATACTGGGGTTTATGCATTTCAGTATTCACCTGAAGGTGGGAGTTCAACTGAAGTCCTGAGTTTCTGACATTATTTTTAACAGCAATATAAACTAAAATGCAAAAATGATATTTAATCAGGATGAAAGTCCTCCAAATTGTACAGTTTTGTTCATGGTTTAGGGGAAAAAATGCAGCAGTTTCCAAGATCTCTTCCCATGAGGAGGTTTTAAATTTTCTTTTGTGTACATGTGAAGAGACACTTCAGGTCTTCTGACTTGCCTGCTAAACCTGCTCTCTGGGGTACTGGCATCTCTGTCTTTAATCTTAAATGTAGTATTCAACAAGCCTGTGCTTAGAACTTCACTTCAAAGATGGGATGAACTGTTGGAGGCTGAACTTGTAATACTTCATAATACAAGAGTCAATAAGATCTTTAACAAAATATGTCCCCATGAAAAACAACCTGATTAATACAAGGGAAAATTCAGATCTGTATATCTTTCATTCTGTCTGGTACTTGTTTGATAGCAATACACAACCAGTTGGAATCAGACACTCTCTGAAAAATCATTCTCCTCCGAAACTAGTTGAAACATTTCAGAAGGTTGGATTTGTCAACACCATTGATTTCTGTGTCTGAATATACTTTAAATGGGAATGAAAGATTATAATATACAGATATGAAATTCTGGAAAACAGACAAAAAAAGTCAAAAGACAAGAATTCGAGGGCAGTATTTCTCCTCTACATGTGTGCAACAGGTGCCATGGTGCTAAATTTTTATGGGATCACAGGACATTCTGAGTTGGAAGGTACCCACATGGAACCCAAGTCTTAAGTGAATAGCCCATACGAGGATCAAAATCATAACCTTGGTGTTTTTAGCATTGTGCTGCAGCCAAGGTAATCTCAGGGACTATAGTGGCCTTTCAGGTACTATGTGCCTATTATGACTTTCTTGGCAGCAATATTACAATATTACTGTGTTGCTCGTCAACTGTTTTTTAGCGTTAAGGACAGAGCAAGCTTGTTTTATTAGAGCAGAACAAACAGATTCCATCAATCAAGTACATACTGTGTTCAGGGATTCTGTATAAAGTGAAATCATACCAAAGCCAAAATCTATGTTGCAATTAATCACATTTGTTTAGATTATGATGACTAATAACTTAGTGCCATAGTTACTTTCTGTACAGTAACAACCTTAATGGGATTCTAGAATGATTCATCTGTAACACGAAAGAAAAATATATTCAGTGCATCAGATGGTATAGGTCAATGTTGCAAAATACTCTGCCTAAAAGATGTATTGATTTGTGAGGTTATTATTGCAGTTCATCTGAATTGTTTTACTGCTGGAGACCATGAACTTTCCCGTATGGTGAAAATTATAGATGTTGTCCCCTCTTTTCATCTTTAAAATGTCCATCAGCAAAATGGTTGAGCATAGTTTAAAAAGGGCTAGATGCAGATGAAGAGAATAGCATCATCAGGATCACTGTTCCTTTTAAGGCTTCCAGGAAATGTTTTGTAATGATACATATTTGATAAATTTGATTATCTTTTCTTTCCTATTAAGGATGTAGTGTTGTTTAGGTGTCAGTATTTTTGAGAGGATCAGTATTTTAATTTGCACATTCTTAAGTCACCAGATGTTTCCAAAATATTTTTGGTCACATTTTGAAGATAATGGAAAAGTGACTTAAAAATGAATTCCCCATCAATTTGTCCAATTGGGGTCCTTAGCTACATTTGAAAAATAAAACTTCACATCTAAATCATCTGGTAACCTTGGGAATTAGACAGCACATCCCAAAGCAGTTGCAGTGCCTTTTCATTGATATATTAATACACTGATATAAGATTATGGAAGTCCGTTCTTTATATTTCTGTTTGACAGAAAGAGTTGAACTACATTGTTCTGTACTTGCTTGTTAATTTATAAAAGGTTGTCAATCCTGCAAATTCTCACTTGGATTTCTCTACCCAGTACCCTTCTGACTTCTTACCTATAATCAGCAGTAGCTGTGCCACAGCTTCTTAGTGATGCCACTCACATTTTTAGAGTGAGGATCCAGTGAAGGAGAGGAGGACAGCCAAGGTGTACTGGAGGCAGCTCAGTCAGCACCCCTATGGGCTACCTGCACAAGCATGGGCACAGCATGCCACAGTGTGCCAATGTATTAACTTCTATCGGTCTTTAAATCTGCTACCTGCTAATGCCCATATCTTATCACTGAGGAGCTCTGAATAATCATTCCCTCCCTACTGTTTTCACAGCCATGGAACATGATGGACAAAATTTAGTACAAATATAGGCCCCTGGTATCACTTTAGATGCCAGGTTGACCTTCTGACAGTCAGGCAGCTCTCCCTGAGAGTATGGATCTCATATTTGTTTTTTTTCAAAGCTACCAGCATAGTTTATACATCAGATAATTTGAGTATTCAAAGTGCATCTTTGTTCTGGTTTTGCAGTATTTGAATCTCATATGAATTTGAAGTAGTTTTTGCATGTCTGCATAAAAGAAAACACTGAAGGTGAATGTACTTTGAAATGAGTCAGTGGGATAGTGGTATTTTCCATTTCTTTCTTAATACTGTCTAACATTCATTAACTATGTCTTGTGAGATTCTAGTTGCCTCTTTTTTGATACATTAAAAACAGATATTAGATGACTTATTACTGGCTTCTTCAGTAGTCCTTCTGTTGTTACTAAATTGTTGTTCCCCTATGTATTTGCTTTATATGGCCAGGCTTTAGTAGTGGGGGCTGGAGGGGTGGCTTCTGTGAGAAGCCAGAGGCTTCTTCCATGACCAGCAGAGCTAATGCAAGACAGCTCCAAGATGGATGTGCTGCCGGCCAAGGCTGGGCCAATCAGAAATGGTTGTAGCACCTCAGTGATAACACATTTAAGAAGGAAAGTTATTGTGCAGATGTAATTGCAGCCAGAGAAGAGCAGGGTAAGTATATGTGAGTGGAGAAACTCTGCAGACAGCCAGGTCAGTGGAGAAGGAGGGGCAGGAGGTGCTCCAGGCACCGGAGCTGAGATTCCCCTGCAGCCCTTGGTGCAGACCATGCTGAAGCAGCTGTGACCCTGCAGCTCATGGAGGGTTGCAGAGATCCACCTGCAGCCCATGGAAGAGACTCACTCGAGCAGGTGGATGTCTGAGATGAGGCTGTGAACCCATGGGAGACTTGTCCTGGAGCAGGGTCCTGGCAGGGACATGCAGACCCGCAAAGAAAGGAGCCCATGATGGAGCAGGTTTCATGGTAGGACTTGTGACCCTGTGGGGGTCCCATGTTAGAACAGCCTGTCCTTGAAGGACTGCACTCCATGGAAGAGTGAACAAGAGTTTGTGGAGGACTGCTGTCTGTGGGATGGACTCACATTAGAGAAGTTCATGGAGAACTGTCACTTGTGGGAGGAACTCCATGTTGGAGCCGGGCAAGAACTCCTTTCCCTTAGCAGCATGAGAAAAAATGTGTGATGAACTGACCATAACCCCCATTCACTGTTTCCCTGCACTGCTGGAGTAGGAGGTAGAGCTTGGGAAGAAGGGAGAGGTGGGGGGAATGTGTTTTAAAGGTCTTATTTTACTTCTCATTATCCTGCTCTGATTTTGTGAGTAATAAAATTCAGTTAACATCCCCAAGTTAAGTCTGTTTTGCCTGTGATGTTATTCAGTGAGAGATCTCTGCCGGTCCTTAACTCATGAACTTCAGATATATTTTCTCTCCCGTGTTCAGCTGTGGAGGGGAGTGATAGAGCAGCTTTGGTGTGTGCCTGGCATCCAGCCAGGGTCAACCCACAACATCCTACTTCTCACATTAAATGGCAAGAACAAGAATAAACACTATCTTTTCTTCATGGTTTAAAATTTATTTCAATTTAATTCCCTGGTGTAATTTATGTAAATGCGGCATTCACCTATGTTGTTATTTCTTTTCCTTCGCATTCCGTTCTCCATGTTTTTTTACTGCAGTGTAATTTTTCTAATGTGTACTAGTTTTCCTTTCACAAAGCATCTGAGGTGCTTATATAAGCAGTATCACATATCAATATCTTAAGTTAAAAGCAGGAATCTGTCTCACACTCTGCTTTTGCTTTTCTTTTTCCACATGTATGCTTAGAATAGAAACAATGAATCTTTAATATAAGTATGTATGTTTTACATGATTTTTTTTAACATTGTGGTTGTATTGTACTGCATTATTTCCTTTATGAACTTCCAGTGTTCATGTTGGGAGTGTCCTGTGCAGGGCAAGTTGGACTTGATGATCCTTAGTGGGTCCTCCAAACTTGTGATTTCGATGATTGTTTGATTTTATGATAATGTGTTGTCCAGTGGCTGGATTTTCTGCCAGTTTTATATTTCCAGAAGAAGAAGTCAAGGGATGTCATCAGTAGTTGTGAAGCACAGTAGAAATGTTTCTAGAGCTATATATTATGTTTTTGCAGATCACTATCAAGTTTCTTCGCTCTTACAGAGGAAAAATCTTTTTTTCTCACTGTTTCATACCCACAGTTTCTCACTAGATGATAGAACATGGATTTATTAGTCAAAATACAGTTTTTATTCAGTTTCGGCATTTTTTTCCAATTTTTTTTTTTTTTAGTGACTGAAAGAACCCAAAGCTAAGTAGTTGCACTTTTTACTTACCTTTTTAGCTTAGTGAAAAAAAAAGTCCTTTGTTATTCCCTTCCCTCTTTTCAAGTTTCATGTTAAAAAAAAGATATTCTAACTTTGCGTTCCAATGATTGACTTGCCAAGTTTCAAACTAGGAAGAAGTATTGTATTTGATATTTGTATTTTCAGTTAGTTTCTGTATTTTGCAATGTAAGCCATCTAAGCTATGTCTTTCTCTGAAGAATACCACTGACATAAAACTTTTACAGGCCTAAGAGGATCACCTGGGCTCCTAATGTGACAGTATGTCGGGCAATTTAGGTCAAGTTTTGTGAAACTGCAACTAGACCTATGTTGTTTCTAACAGGCTGTTGTGATTTCCAACGGGGAGTATATACAACACACTCAATTTCAATGGGATGCTGTTTGTTGGTAACATAAATTAAAGCACATTTGACATCCAAGTTGGAAGTTGAGAATGGAAATGAGAAGATAAATAAACTATTGATAAATTGTGAATTGAATAATTGCTAACCTTTCTGGCCATTTTATCAGTGATTAATCAGTTAGCTCTAAATTTCTGACTTTTTAAGCATGGGGAAATCAGGTTGGATATTCAATATAGTGGAAGTATTTAATGATTTTGTCAGTTGTCTCTCTGATTTAAGTTAACAATTATGCAAGCAGAGATGGCCTATTCCAGTGAGGTGACTGAAATAGCTCTAATAATTTGAGAAATTTATTAAAATATTTTCTTTATTGTTTCTCAATTATGTTTGAGGTGTCAGATAACCTAACACTAAATTAGCCGTAAAAAGAAATCAGTGAACAGAGAAAATAACAAGAAACCTATCCTGTGCTTGATACTAAAAAGGATGCACACAGACACACACAGGGTGGTGACAGGCTGCCATAGACAAGGAGCTGACTTCAACATCACCTACTTGCAGGACTGACACGAACACTTGCACAGAAAGACAACTCTGCTCCTCTGGTAGAGGCTGATAGCACACACTCAACACACTCTTGATTCACACAAACATGTGTGAATGTTTGAATGTGTGAATCCACATCCATGGATTCCGAGAGTACTGGCATGGCCCTTTGTGTCCCGCCTACCCCAGACCAGAGCACAGCCTACACCTCTGACCTGACTCCCGCTGCTGATGCCAGGCCTGTTCACACTGGTCCTGCCAGTAGCTGACACCTGGTGCCTGCAGCATTCACACACACACGCACACACAGAGCATAGGGGATTACACAGAGATAGTCAAGAAGAGGTTTTACAATAAGACAGGACAGATTGTGGTGAGGAGGTGCAGGGCTCAGTGAGACAAGAATATTGACCAGCTCTGTTTTACAAGTGACTAACCTCTTTCACACCTGTGTGTCTATTCCAACTTTCTTCCTTCCTGTTCCCCTTCCAGTGCACATTCCATCATCAGTTTGCATAGCTCCAAGGCCCCTGGCAAGATCCTGGACCCTCAGGTTTGCATGCTTATCAGCAGCAAGTTCCTCGTTTTCCTGCAGTTCCTTGGTAGCCCATCAATTAGTATGACTTGACCACATTTGTTTTGGATCATTGTCTCATTTACGCTTGTCTATCAGGTTTGTGTAGCCATATATTTTGTTTATGGCTTTTCTCTTTTCCTTAGTATCCCATTTGGCAACGTCCTAGATCTGGTAATAGAGAAATAATAGTGATTTCTCTCTACCTTCATCAATTACGTAGACTTGACCAGGTTTGGTTCTGCTTATCTCCTACCTTATCATTTGTCAGTGAGGTTTGTGGCTCTCTGTGTTTACGGCTTCCCTCTTTTCTTATTATACTTTATTCCCTTTTATTGTAGGCCACAGACTATTACTCTTCCTTTTAAAGTTGACCAGCAAAACACTGAAAGCTTATACTTTTTTCTGTCCATTTAAAGCACTCTGTGTAATTGGGTGTCATTCCTGAAATGGTTTGTTTCAGTTGATCACTGAGTAATTCCCACCTACTAATCAATCATTAGACACAAGAAAGATGCTCTTCCAAATCAGTTGTTAGATCTGGACTGAAGGTTTGAATTTATTTACATCTCTAATTTTCTCAAAACCTTGATGCTATTTCTTTCCTGTAATGTAGTTTTCTGCAGAACTGAAAAAGGTTTCATGTACTTAGATGTGGCCTTAACTCCAGAGGGAGGTTAAAGGAAATCAAGCATATTTCATTTTCTGCACAGAAAAAAAGCAGTGCCAGGAATATTCAACAAAAACATATTCTCATATGTTTTTTCTAACTTTGATAGGACTCTCAGTCTAAAACTAACTATGTAGCCTAATTGCAAACATAAATATGTACACATGCTTAAGGAGGATTGCAAGAATACGTTTGTCTTTACAAGAGTGCAAACTCTTTATAGAGCATAGACGAGCGTTAGAACATTATTATCGTTCTAACAATGAGGTCATACACATAGAACATTATTAATGTATAAAGCAGAAATATGTCAAGAGACTTATTGGAAAATAGTTACTGAAATGTAATATTTCACTCATCTGTTTCAGCAGCACTCCTTTCTTGGTTTTTATGCTTGATTTAACTGATCAATACTGAATTATAACAACATGAACATTCACTATATCTTTGTCATATGTTTATAGTGACTAAATCTTGCACTGCTTCTACCAAAATATGCCTTTCATTTTTCTTGACCACCAATCATGAAATGGAAATTTGCCGTGAAAGCCATATGTCTTCAATCACAATAACTGACCACTGCTTGGATATCACCTAGCAACTGCAAATGCTCAGCATAAGTTTTCAGACCAGAGAAATCTTAGAAAGGTTTCAAATATTGAATGCCTGGAGGAGTAATAATTTTCCTGCAGGTAATTTTGTGAGGGGAGGTTGCAGCACTAACTGAAACACGTGTCTGCAAAAGTATCAAAATCTTTTGCTTTTGGTGTCAGACAGTTAGAAGTGCTCCCTGTGTTAGGTGAGAATCCCATATATAAAATTCTATCAAATCCAAATGAAATATATGATTTGTGTGGTGAGCTTTGTAACTTCATATTCCTCTAACACATCCTTTATCCTGTGTATTTGCAGAGAATTAAAAATTTTCTAACTTAATACCTGTGAGCTGAGCATGACCGGAATCTTAAACAAATATTTGTTTGCTTCTGTTCTTCAAAAATAGAATATAATTATGTCTCCAAATGCTGCAAGTTTCCGTCCTGTTTGTTTTTCATCTTGCAGTGTTAATAACATTCCGCTGATCAAATTCACGTACAATCATTTTGAAAGCCCCTGATGTTTTTGCCTTTGTTTTTTAGTAACCAGATTATAAATGCTTATCTTTTTAATACATGAGGGATGAATACCTCTCAAATGCAAAAATATTCATTATAGAAAAAAATACAGATATCCTTTCCAGACATATTGTTTCTTTTGACTCTCTATGAAGTTTGGCAACTTTCCACATAAAAGATGGATCCTTCATTGTGTTTCACCTTTTGTTGTTGAAAGCACTGAAAGAGGTTAAGATGAAAGGATGGATAGGGTAATATGCCCCACAATATATTTGTTAACATTATGGCACCACATGTTCTTTATTCTTCAAGTTTTTATTTTGGTTTGGATGTTTTTGGTCAAGTACTTCCTTTGTTACCTGAACATGCCTATACCAAGACATGCTTGTTTATTTTTAGTTACTTAAAAAGTACTTCAAGCATTATTCTTTTAAATTAAACATCCATAAAAGAACTGGGTACATGGTGAGTGAGGGACTGGTAACAGTGCTTATTATTTTCAGGGAAATCAGTTCATCCAATTACATTAGGGTTATCAATCATATCTCTTTAGCAATTTTGGAGGTTCAAAGGTGCCATCGCAAACTCTCAGATATTTAGAAGTCATCATTATAACTTAAATCCTACCTTTTTATCTATACTCTCTACTTCTAAAGATTCAGATTTAATTTGAAAAAACCCAGTAGTTTGCATAATAATTTTGATGCCAGTCTTTTAACAAATCAGTAATTTTTTTGTTGGTGTCCATCCTAGATTGCAGTGCTCCAGGAAGCTTGTCTCAGAGCTGAACAAGATAAATAACATTGTTAGTATATGCAATTTAAACAAAAAGAATAAATTTTTAGTCTCCAAAGTTCAATTTATCTCATCTTAAATCTGAAGGAGTTTTACTCTGTCCATTAACTGGACACATTATTTATTCATATTTATACTTTTAAAATATGTATTTTCTTTACACATTACTGATCTGTGCATCCTAGCTTTCTGCAGGATAATGACAAATCACTTTGCTTAAAATATTTTGGGTTTGATTATTTTCTGTGCTTTTCTTGTCATGTTCTTTTTTTGGTCCTTTGCATTACTCAAGCTGAATGTCATACTCTCTGCGTGCAATGAAAACATTCTAAAGGCTGAGAGCTAAAGGGAGTGGAAATATTTCTAGCATGATCTTTTTGTATTGTGGCTGTGCTTAGCAGTTACTTACACAACCTTACCTTCACTTTAACTGAACACCATCTTTTTTGATCTAATCTAGTTTTACTACCAGTAGTAATTTGTATATCTGAGCACAGCAGTACTCTTCACATACTGAAGCATATGCAGTTGTTAAGGTACATCAGCAGGTGGGCAGTCTTGAGGGAGAAGTTGGACAAACTGGACTTTCCCTAGCACAAAGTACAAAGCAAAATAAATAAAGCTTGAAAGAAGCAGTGTTATATATCAATGAATTTTAATTTCAGGGTAAGAACAAATGCACAAACCTGTTGCAGTGTTTTAAAAAGCATGAAGTGATGGGTCTACTATGTTTTGTTTGTGTAGGGAAAGAGTGTAATTTGAAATGAAACAGGAAAAAAATTTTTGATTAAATTGGGCTAAGATTGATATTATAATGATTGAGCCATAGAGATAACATGGTAAATGAAAACAAGAGCCTCAAGAAGATAACATTTCAAGCCGTTAGGGTTGCTAAGTGGTGTATAATAGCAATTAATAATCCATCTTAAGCAATTAAAAGTGTGCTTGGGAGAAAAATCACGGGTATCTAACAAACCAAAAGCTTTTACCTGTACTGTGGAATGATATCACTTTCTCTTTTCCCTGAGGCACTGAATGTGGCTGTTTCAAAGGATGATAAAACTCATAAAGCTAAGCTTGTAAAAGAAAATTTTATTTTTGTTCAAGTTGCAAGGAAACTACATGTCTTCTCTTTAAAGCCCGTGACAAAAACAAAAGAGAAAAAAAAAGGAAGCTCTTCAAAGATATTAAGTGATTCAAGTTATTGAACTAAAGTTTGTGAACTGCTTAAGCATAGAAGTCTTTGATTGACTTATTTTCTTTCCTTCCCACCTCCCAAGAACATGAAGAAGAATAGTGGTGGTGATAATACATTTGGTATTCTTTTGCATATATTAAGGAACAATATGTACCATAGGAGCAAAAAAATTTTGACTTTGAAATACCACCTTCAAGGGAGAGTGCACAGGGCACAGTGGGGAAAGCACCATGTTTCACATGATTCCTTTCCCTCGGGGTTCTTCTTGGAAGAAAATAACTTATAAAAGATGTCTGTTATTGTTTCAAGAAAATTCTGAATCACCANAAACAAAAAAAAAAAAAAAAAAAAAAAAAAAAAAAAAAAAAAAAAAAAATCAGAGGTCTGGAGCATTTAGTTGGGTAATGCATCATTGTGTATAATTAATGTAACAAATTTATAAAACCTAGTTCTTGATATATAGCAGATTTGCTCATGTCTGTACTAATGAATTTATTACAGACTATGGCACAGGCTTGAAAAGTGGTGTGTCCTTGTTGACCTGCTTTCTAGAAAGGTTTCAGCCAGTGTCAGTATTTTCTCAACTGATTATTTCTAATTCTCAGCAAGAGGTTATTTCTAATTCTTGTTATTCCCCTGTTTTGGTAAGCGGAAAGCTGAGGCATGAGGAGATCAGTATCTTTTGTGCCTGTGCACAGAGAATGTGTCATAAAAATTATTTTTGGAGAAGTAGAACATCAGCACTACTTTGGGGTGTTTCATGAGAAATTGAGCTTTAAAAAAAAAATCAGATGTGGCACTTTTTTATAAAACGATTATTTAAATTTTGTTACACTATGGACTAGGTATCCAAATAGGACTGATCTTTGCAAGTGAAAAGTAGTGCTCCCTTTGAAGTAGGTAATTTGGTCTGCTAGCATGGAATTAACTAGACATTTTTAATCTTATTTCTCAAACATGTACAGGTCTCTTTCCTCAGTACAGAAGAAGAGGACATGTACCATATTCAGAATTCATTATGACTGCAGGAAAAGTAGTTTTGTACTTGGAAAAAACTTCTTGTTTCCAAGCCTTTTGTTATTGTAACAATAAAACTCAAAGAGGAAGTATTGCTCAATTGAATGGGTTATAAATCACTTCAGCTAAACTAACTTTAATAAAAGTCAGGATTTTGGAATCCTTCTCAAAATGTAACAACCAACCAAATAACTGCTTCTCCCAGAGAATAAAGCCAAACCCTACATAAAACCAATACAGGAATAAATGGTACACACTATTATAATGAGATTTCTTAATATTCCTGATTGCCAGTTTACTATCATGCTTTCCTGGATATTAATCTGGAAAAAATCATTTGATATGTCTGGATTGTTCTGTAAACATAACCCTGAATTTTCAAGCCCTTGAAATTATTTTTACAAAATCATCACACTAATACTATATTTATGGGATCTCATCCAAAACTTTTGAAAAAGGAAAAATGTCCAAGTATCTCAATTAGTTTTGCATTGGATCAAGCCCAGTTTTCATCAGACTGGTGTGAAAGATTAGATTAGATTAGAGCAGATTAGATTAGATTAGATTTGATCAGATACATTAATTTTGTGGAAGATGAGTTTTATCAGAATCGTGGGTTTCCAAGCTTAGGTTGCATAAAACTGGTTCAGGAAAGTAAGAAGAAGAAAATGATAACACTTTACAGCAAATTAGTTCAAATTGCTGCATACTGTTGATGACTCTTCACATTTCCATTATTGACCATCTATTTCACTAATTCAGAAGGTAAATTCTTGTTAAATATCTGCTATTTTTACACAATAGGGAACCTGCAAGAGGTTCACAATTTCTGAGGGTTTTTTCATATTATGATTACTATAAGCATCTGGAGGTTATATTTCATTTATGTAGACTTATGTATAAGAAGAATTTATTATGTAATTAATATTTAAAAAATAATGCATTTTTAAGGTATACTTATATATCTATTTCTATAAATAATACATTATTTTACATCTACATCTTTAAAGCAAGAGTACTATTCCAGATAAATAAAAAAATCTGGCAGATAATTAGGTTTGAGGGTATCCAATCATCCCTGATTTCTATTGACGTAGTAGATCTGGAGAACACAAGCAAAGTGTTAGTTAGGGGTGCTCTTCAGCACAGCAAATCACTGCTGTAGCACTCCCCACACTTTCCTCTTTAAGTCCTCTTTATGTCATTAAGACAGCTCTTGAAATAGGCACCATTTAACTTCTAGTGCTTGTTAGCTTGTTTCTATTATCTAGATTAAAGCTAACTGTTTTATTAGATGTGGATTGTATGCAAAACAGATCAAATACAGGTAAGAACTATGTGCTGGGATTGATTGAGCAGTAAAACACCTTCTCAAGGTCATCTTAGTTTTTGTATTTTTTCCCTTCAGTTTTTGCTGTTGATGGTTGTTTTACTTTTTTCTTTCCAGTTGTAAACAGCATTAGGAGAGGTTTTAATGGTTGAATAGAGAGACTGTGTAGCTTTCAAAAGTGAAACCAAAATAAGTGACTTTTTTTAGTGACTCAGTAAAAGGGTAACTGATTAATAATTTCTGCTAAAGGACTGCCTAGCATGGAGGTGAAAACCCATTCACCTTAGTTACTGAGGTAGACTGCAGTTTCATTCACAGACTTTGAATTTGATTGTATATGGGCAAAGGGAGAAAATGGCTGGATGTGACTGCTCAGCCAGCTTGGCAATAAAATAGCCAGAGGTAGTAAAAA
>VWZQ01004965.1:57024-88762 GCA_013397015.1 Myiagra hebetior | reverse complement strand
AAAAAAAAAAAAGCAATTCTAGGGAAAGCTTCAGTTCCTGTACTTAATTATTTAAAAAAGCTGCCTAATTGTAAGCTTTATCTCTGACAGTTGTCAGATGTCTTCCTGCAAGTGAAGATCAAAAGGAATAATTAGTGTGTAGTCTCTTTGTCCCCTTGGCTAACAGAATTTTTTTAAATCTGCTATAATGTGCATTGATGAAGTCCTTAATGGAAGTCAGTGATTTTCTCAGGTGAAAGTTTCCTTTCGTTTTATCTAATTTAGTCTAGTTCTGGTTTTTAGACAAGTGGAAGGGTAAGAAAAACTTGCCTTTGTGTAGTTTTTCGCATAATTTCTTCAGCAAATTGACAAAAGGCTCCTACTGTGAGAAAAAATGTTTCAGCATAGTTCTTTTGCTTTCATATAGAATAAAGACCTCCCTGCAAATGTAATTTTGAGCTTTGAAATTACCAATAATGTGTGGATCTCTTATTCCTTTCCTGTTTTATTCCTAATTAAAACCTTAATTGGCTCCAAGGTTTGAATATATTGGACTCAATTCTTATCTGAAGTGCACAAATATACAAGTTAATTCAGTTTCTAGGTAAGGTGGTTAATACTTTAAATATCTCTACCTTTTAGAACTGGGAAAGAGAGAAGAGACACTCGTCCCAAGAAGACTTGAAGAGTAATGGGAGAGAAGATGAAATTTCTCCAGTGGATGCAGAAGGGTGAATTCCTCTAGTTTGCTTTTACACTTTCATTCAGATGACCTTGCTTAAACAGTCAGAGTAGCAGGACAGTCATGGGTGACTGAAAGAGATTACAGCTCATCTCAGTCCTTGTGAGGATTAAGTCAGTAACATCCAGTAACAGCTGATGTCTTCACCACAGAGGTCTGGGAGACAGCAAGGCTTATTCAGGCACTTGGTCACTCTTGCCTGTAGCAGTATAACTTTATCCAAAACCTTAGCTTTCACCTATTGTTCTCTCCGCTATCCATGGCCTTTTGTCTCTTCTCTCCTGAGCCCCTCCTAAAATTCACTGTGTCTTCCTTTGTCCCTCTGAAATTGTTCTTTCTGAAAAAAACACACCTTTAATGGCAGGCTGGTAAGAGAACCCCTTCAATGACTTTAAATTCTACTTCTGTTAGCAAATAAGGACATACAACAAGAGTATTTATTGTATAGTAATAAAAGTAGTTATCAAAATATAAATTCAGAACAACTGAAACCAGCAGAACTGTCCATGCATGCTGTTCATGCTGAACTTTGTAATTTTGACAGGCATAGCAAAAGGCTGGAAATCATTCAAGACAGCTTAGTGCCACTGTTTCAGATCACAGCAAATGTGTAGACTTAGTCTTCAACATACTATGCTGTAACATCAAAGCCAGCCGAAGAATGAGGAAGTTAAGCTGGCCTGGCAGGTATTGGTGGGTGGTCAAATCAGAGCCACCAAAAAACATTAGAGCCACAGAAAAATTGGAAATGCTAGAGTACAACCTAAACCCCTGTCATGGGTGGAGTGGGAGCTTCTGAAAAATTTAGGCAGTTTATTAGAGAAGCCCTGCTGCTGAGCCATGAGGTGCAAAAAGGACCCCCTTGCTTTCTAAACTCCTTTCCAGGGAGGATTCTGGTTGTGGCTGGATCCAGTCTTAGCCCCAGACTTTTTTGGTGGTCTAAGTAACTTTGTCTCACAGGATTAGTGATGGCAAATCAGGTATATTTATTTATAAAAATGAATTGTTTATGATGACAAATGGTTAGATAAAAATAATAATCAGAATTATTTACTACACAGTATAAAAGCTAAAACTACTAGCAGTGTATAGTATAGGATAGTGCACTACATCAAAGGAATTATATTGAAGCAATTATATTAAATGAGGGAATAGCAAAAAGAAACAATTACTAAGCAGAGATTGATGTAACTCACCATACCAATACTCAGAGTATTGGAAATGATATAACTTAAATTTTTTAATTTTTTGGCTTTTAAGTAATTTTAGTCATGGGTTTGTTTGCTTTTGCCATTGGTGGTGGGGGGTGGGAACGGAGGTTTCTCAATTGAGGTTTCTCTTCAAAAGGCTCTGTTCACTGGGGATTTGAGTTTTGCTGGGTGAGGCCTGATGGGCCTCATTCAACAAAAAAAAGATTCCAGACCCTGAAAGTTTAACGTGTTGGGAGTAGCCAGAAGATACAGAGAAGATAAACAGCCATTACCCCACTAGTCCAATCAGAGATACCTAGTCTGGGAAAAGATTGATAAGAGAACCAAAAATTTAGGACCAAATTAGCCTTCATTGAAAGTGAAGGGATCAATAACCAATAGAAGATCAAATACAAAGAATTGTGTAATGTAGAACCAATGAACGAGAATTTCCCTGGGTTTTTTTTTTTTTTTCTATGTATAAATACGTGAAAGAACTGGTAAAAAGCCATGTGTGATGGAATTATTTCTACTGCACATCCTGCCATGTTTGGACGGAATGATTTCCATTAAAAATCCCAGCCAGAATAACATCCTGGCCAGAACAAACAAATTCTCTAACACTTAAAGGGTGGTGTTGGAGAGTTTCTTTTATGCCCATAGTTTCAATGGCAGTGGGCAGATCTCTTTCATTCAGCCTCAAGGATCATCCTTGGGGGCTGCTCCCTTCCCGAGAGAGAAATCTTCACACACTCCACGGAAGAACATGTTAGAAGAACCTAACCATATGAGAGTTCATAACCATATGAGGTACACTTTTATAGTATAAAATCATTGACTGCAAGTAACATGTCTCCCACTGCCTACCTATCAGGATGTTAATTTGGAGTTGGTGAGCAGACTGGTTCTAGTATAGTTCAACACCAAAACCAGCAAATGATGCCCCCTGTCAATCCACTACTGATAGCCTTGCAAACAGGGCATTTTCCGAGTTTTTTGACCACATTCCAGGGCAGAGAACCCTGCTACATCCCCACCTATGCCCAGTTCCCAAGTTTCTTATAACAGAGTACGTGTAACTTGTGAAGGTTTATATAATGAGATGTATCTTCTTCTTGTGCTTCTATTTCTCTTCATAAATATATTAATTCTTGAGATGCTATATCAATTTTGTGTTTCAAGTTTTTCTCAAGTCTCAGATCCCTGAAACAAAAAGCTCAGTGATTGATAACAGATAGAAAATAGTTGTTTATGTAGGTAGAAACTTGTTAAAATATGACTTGAATATATCTTAATGGCTTAAAACACAGAAAGCACATAGAAGTAATGATGTTTTAAACATCAATGCCTCATAAGTCCAAATTAAATCTCTGCATTTACTTATACATATGTTGTTCATGTATGAGCATACATGCATGCAAATACATGTATTTTAAAAAATATGTGTTTGGTTTTACAATATTTGAGTTGAAACAATCTTCCTACATTCAAGGAAAAGCTTCTATCTGCTGCAAATATACTTTAAATAGTTCCATATAAAAGGCTAAAAAGAAATGCAATAAATGAAAATCTTATTTTGATTTATAGTATGTGTGTGAGTATGAGGGCTAAGTCATGTGGAAGGCAGAGCAGAAAATGTAATTGTTTTAATGCTCCACTGTATAACATTGCTTTTTTAGCAAAGCCTAAATTAAGAAAGTCAGAACTTAAGAAACCTCATAATCTTTTTAAAACCTGGATCAACCTTTCAACTGTTTATAGCTGATGGTCACTATATTTACAGAAATGTACATTTAAATGTATATTATTATAATTATGAGAATCAGTTATTTTAGTCATTCTCACTGAAATAATCAGTGAGAAAAGCATGCTTTTAAAAAGATAAACATAAAGATGTAGAGAAAAATTAGAATAAAGCAATGCAGAAAGAAAGACATTAACATTCTTCCTTATCTATAATTCTAGCAGTGCAAAATTGTTAAAATTTAAATGGTGAAAGGACTGTTCCTCTTCTCATGAAAGTTACTGAACAAGAAGTGGCTTGATATGAGAGGGACTTTTTGCATCGCCAAGGACTTCAGCATTAACTTTGGGTACAGGCAGGGAATGCTCACAAACTTTAGGGCCTGGAAGCTCAGAGCTCACAGTTGGAAGTGGGAACTCAGATACAGGTAGGTAATTCTCCCCCAGCACCGAGGCAACCCGAGATAAGCAATGAGTTTGGCTATTTTAGGGATTCATGGTCTGATGTCTTTGCTTTGAGGTCTGACACAGACCCTCCTGTAAGTTTGCTAGAAGTACATATATTTTATTGTCCCTTTTGGCTCTATGAAACTCTCTCCAACTCCCAAAAGCACCCATCTTGTTTTTCTTAAAGTCTTAGCATTTTTAATCTTTATCTGATTTTTTTCTTTAAGTTATATTTCAGTGACAAAAATTGTGTTCAGTTATTTTTCTCCATCCTGTTTATTATCACCCAACTTTCCATTAGTTAGACTATTTTTTTTCTGTTTTATCAAATTCCACAGTAAACAATTTTGCTATTTTTTCTTTCTTTTTTTTCCATTTCTTTCAGATTCTGTTGAAATGTAAAATGGTTGGTTGAGCCAAGGGAGTTTGCATTATTCATGACCAGAGAAACTTTCTGGATACTTCCTATTACCTTTTGCTTTCAAAAGTAATCAGTGGCACATACCATTAGTAGTTTTGCTGTATCAATCCATTAATTGTTTAAAACTTGTCAGTTCTTCATTCTCTTTCCTCCTCTAGGGACAGTGGCAAAAATTCTTCTCATAACTCCACATTCATGTTTCATATTATTTTGCCAAATGTGTATTTTTATTTGGGTGGCCAAGGCAAATTTATGCTTGGGCAACTAATATTTTTTCTTATTATCAAGCCACTTTCATTCCTGGGATACATCCAAAATTCAGTCTGTGACTGTGCCTTTTCATATCCTTAATATTTGCATTTAAAATGACCATATGCTAAGTGCATATAGTCCAACAGAAGTAATCAAGTACAGTATGAAAAATAGGTTTTGAACAGCAGAAAAACAATAGTGATGCTTTCATTTATATAGTTTTAATTTTTCCAGATACCTGCAGTTTATTTTGGCACTACTGAAAGTGCATAAGTTGTACTCCATGGTTCGTAGCTTTATTGTACAATCCTTTCATCTGGACAGCTGTTTTGAATAGAAGTAGTTGAAATGGACTGTCTTTCCCTAGAGAATGGGCCCTAATTTCATCTGTGAAGACTGATTTCTCTACCTAGCTCGAAACTGATCTTTGTATGTTGAAAGAATCTGTACTATTTATCTACTTGTTTGGTTGTTTATTTATTTATTTAAAAGAGAAAGCCATCACTTTAGTGAAATGCCAAGGTTCATGATCACCTGTGGCGAAGCCTGTGAGTTAGTGGGGCTGTATTCACTTACACTCAGCTGAACTTGGCATAGTTCCTGGAATTAAAGTAAACCTGCGGAAAAGAAAAGAGAATAGAAGTTTAATATAAGGAGATTACATTGAAACTACAAGCTGTCTGGTGTATTAAGTTCTACAGATAATTAATACCAGAATTTCAAAGGTGTAGTGGGGATTTAGGTGATCCACATTTCATAACCTGGGGGGTTTTTTATAGCCTTGTCATAGGCATATCCATAGATAAAGTCTTAATTCTTGGTCAGATTTATAGAATACACACTATTAGATAAATAAGTTACAGGGACAGATAAATAGATTTCTTGTAGATTTCAGTGACAATCAAATAAGGCTCTAACCGAATAAGGCTCCCTGTCAAGTGGGCTGGTATTTAATGACATCATAATTCTGTAGCCTAAGTGGGCATAAATTTCTTCCACTGCAGGTCTTTTTGTTCCCTCCCTGCATTTAACTGATAACATCTCCTTTGTGCTGACACGGGTATTCATTCAGCCATGTACTACCCTGGGAACAGATTTGGGTTAAAACTCTTTTGAAGAGGTTATTTCTCAATGTGTGTTATTATGCTATTCCAGTTCATGGTGCAGCTTTGCAAACACCAGGCAGTGGCACTCAGAGGAAGAGATTCACAGTGGTAGGAGAAAGCAGCTCAGCGTAGGGGCAGCAAAGGGTAAGACCTCTCCTGGTGTTACAAATTCTAGCTTATTCTTGCTCTAGGAACTTGTTAAAACAACATTGTTAGCCATAAAAGTTTTATTTTTTGCTGTGGTATTCCGTGATCTAGGCAGACTTGAAGGTATTTTTTATTGTATCAGAATAAATCTTTTCTCTCAATTAGAAGTAGCTCTTATACCACAACTCATTATCTCAGAATATTACCTGAACAGAAATTTGAAAGTGTTGGCATTCTCTTTCTCAAACTCCCTTGATATCAAAGGATGCTTTCTCCTTTACTTCTCTGTTAAATAATTGTTTTCATGTCTTGACAGATGGATATAACATATATTTTTCCTATTATTTTCCTTAATAATACACAATGAAGAAATAAAATTTCACTATATAAATATGTATTTTATATTTATATTTATACACACATACATTTCTGTGTCCACATATAGCTTATTTAATTGAGTTTTTAATTAGTTAGTATTCTTTTTCAAAAGTAATTAATGGATATTTTAACCACAGAGGAATAGGTCAGTGAATGATACTGGTTATTGTGCCTTTAAATATTATGCAATTATTTCATCTGCTAAGGAAATAAATTTTGATCATTTTTGGTAATGCTTCACTTTCCAAAATGACAAAGCAGAGTGTTTGACAAAATTAATTGGGAATTCCAATGGGGAAAAAAAGAAGGTAGAGAGAGTACCAGAATTTAAAAATTACTATTTGTGATAAAAACTTTTTCAAAGAATTACATATACTCCCTTGAAAATAATTTAAAAATTCTAAGTAGTTCTAAAATCTGCCTGTTTAATTTCTTAAACAGGAGTGTGTAATTAAATACAATAAAATATGACAAGATACTGAGACCGCAATTATACATAACTGAGGAGATGATAGGATCCTCACGAGGATATGCTGAGTCATGTGATCAGCTCCACACATGAGGTGTCAGTGAAGAATCCCAATTCTTTCCTTTGTGTATTTTATATCCTGTGTACTTTGAAAATGAGTGCTGTGGCACCATGTTTAGGATTTGCTTTCCTTTAATGGGTTGTTTTCAGTGTTACCCTGCATCTAACCAAGTAGTTTAACTACAGGCAACTGAGAACCTCATACAAATAAAAATGCAATGGACTCCAAGCTAAAGAGAAAGTCGAGTCCTGGAGCTGTATGTGGTTTAGTGAAAGAATTTGAAGGTAATAGTCTTAACAAGGTCTCTTTTGCACCTAACTTCCACTCTGCATATACATGCCCATTTACTTCTCAGCAGTCTGTGTTTGTCTCCTGGTACTGTGGCTCTACCACTATAACTCTTCGTGGGAAAAATGCTTTGTTTTCTGTTTCCATGTTGCTTGTTACTCTGATTCTTTTTCATCACTGAAAACAAGACTGCTGCCTTTGTCTTGCTGGATCTGCTCCAGGATATCTCCTGGTTTTGTCAAGTCACATTTCTTCTAATCTCTGAGTATTTCTACCTCTTACATTCTAGGCTTTACATAGCTTTCCAATAGCTGGATAATGATGTTTTGGGTAATGTTTCTGATAGCTTACATCCAGAGGTTTTCTCCTCAACTAAGTTTAAGCTAGAAAAATTAAAGTGAAAAAATTAAGTTAGAAAATTAAAGTGAAGAACTCTGGTTCATCTCGGCATGCAAACCACTTTTATCCTGATTAAGAGCAAGCAAAAAATAATCACAATCCTCTATGAAAAAAAAAATTATTTGGGGTTATCTAATTTTATCTTACTAGTTTTTGTGTATCTGAATTGATGTAATGACATAAATGACAATATTAAAAGTAATTCCTTTCAAATAAACTTTTTTTTTTTTAATCTTACATTTCATCCTCACCCCCCTCCTTCCCCCAGACAGATTAACTGGACAGATTACTTGAATTCGCTGTGGCTTATAATTAATAAAAGTGATTGTGGTGGGTCTTCTGCCTGTGGACAGAAAGTTTTCTCCATTCTACTATAGGGTGCCTGCACAAAGACTGCCATCCTTTGAAGAGTATTATTCAAAAGTTGCTGAAGGTGAAAGAGTAAGGTGATAGGATTTGCTCATAGGTGAAATGTAACTTTGCATTAATGTTGTTTGGGTTTAGCAAGACACTTTCAATTAACACTGAGGTTTATTTGAGTTAGCAGTGCTTTTGAAGTAAAGCTAGCGGTGTTCAATAGATTCTCCTTGCACAGAGGAAAACTTGTTTTACTCTGAAGGTAAAATTCAGTCATTCACAAGAACAATGTTGTCAAACATTTCATTTTTTTAGTAAAAACTTTCTAATCTTAGAAAATTAACTTCCCTCCCATGGTTTCTAAGGTGATACTATAAAAAAGGTATCTTCTTTAATTAATAAAGTAGCTGAAAACAATTACTAGGACATATGGAGCCACTGTAACAAAAGTTTTATTGTTTCCAGGAGTGTTCTAGTCTAATTAGTAATCTTTTATCATAAATAAACCAAATTCTGAAGGAGTATTTTCTTTCTTAAGCACTTGTGTACCTACTACAGAGGTAGGTAGAGAGAGACAAAAACAAAGAATACCTTTTTTGATCCTGTGATTGTGAGGATGGGAAAATATGAAAGGATTTCAGGAAGAAAATAAAAAAAGAGCCATGGATTTGAAAACAGAGAATTAACTGAAAAATCACACTGAAATAAATAGTTTGCAACTTTTCCAAACACGTAACACATTTCATATTGCTTTTGTGCTTAAGCTCAGTGAAACAATTTCACTGTTTGAGGAATGCCCTTTCCAATTCTTTCTTGGGGTGATATTATATCCATGATGTGCTTGAGAAGGCCTCTGGCCAGATGCTATCTAGAAAATGGAACCATGACAGCGTTATGTTTCTGTGAAAGGGAAGTACGGAATATGTGCCAAAAGAGCACATATTACAGAGCTGCCATGCTGGGTTAGAAGTGCTTTCAATGCATCACATGGAACAAGAGGGAGGCAGAGTGGGCCAGGATGGGAAGGATGGGACTGAATGGGACAGCCAGCCAGCCACTCTTCCACTTCCATTCTGAAACACAAAATGGAGGTTAGGGCTTCACTCTTCACTTCTACTTTCTTCGGAGTACACATATTTCAGTCTGAATTTATCAAAGTTGAAGATTTGTTTGCATTTTGATCTCAACTAAATTTATACAATGGGCTTATAATAGAGCAACCTAAAGGATTCTTATTTCAGAAACAAAACAACTAATGAAATATGCTATAGAGACATCTGAGAAAGAAACCCCAGTTAGGTTTATCAACAGAAAAGGGCACCATTTGTTTTCAATACTGATGTCTAAAAGAAGCACAGCTGGACCATGTTATCATATCAGGTAGCTTAATCATCAGGCAGAGTTCAGCCATGTTCCTAGGCTAGCAGGGCTAGGTGTCACTCAGGATCTCAGTTAGCAGAAGTTTAGCCAGCTTGACAGACTCTGTAGTGTGCTCTGTTACGCCCTGGCTCTGGGAAATACATGTGAAGTCAGCTTTGATCTGTTTATGTTGGATATGTCTATAGTCCTGCAAGGAGGAGTGGCAGAAAAGGTGGGAGAAACATGCAGTGTTGAGTGTTAGCGAGCCTTCCTGCATTGAATTATCTGAGACAATTTCTCCCTGAGTTTGTACCTGACCTATTCCAAATTTAATTTAAAGTGTCTTAAGGTGTCAAGGTTTTAAGCTATGTTTGCCAAGCTAAGTTATGACTGTTCCACTTCTCTTTCAATATCACATCACTTTACAGTTCTGTAAGTGAAAAATCTAGCTTATGTTCATCTTGGGTGAACTAGCTGGGATAACAGATACTAAATAATCAGAAGGAGGGAAAGGAAACTGTAAATCACTATCTCCCCCTCATGCAACTTCCCTGTAGCACATGTTTTCTGTAGCTGTATTTCTTATAGAAGTACTCATTACTGTAACAATTTTGCCATTGAAATGTTGATGGACTTTCCTTCTTCCTTTTGTTGTCTGTGTTTCATGTTTTTTTAAGGATTGTATTGTTAGCTCAGAGTGTTTATCTGTGCTCTAAGTTCAGCCTTTGACCTAAGGGGCACACCCCCTGCTCCCCTTTCCTGCTGTTTTCCTGTTGTGTCTAGAGCAGGGGTAGAGAGGAGTGTGGTCTTCAGCATACTTGTGCTTTGAGGTATAAAACAGAGATTTTTCCTTAATTTATTCAAGGTTTCTCTGAGGTGAGACCTGGACGAGTGAGGGTGAAGCATGTAGCACAGCCACTTTTCTTGTGGAGGAAGGGCAGAGATGGGATGCAGGCTGGAGACAAGGCACCGGAGAATGAGTGTCTGCTCATAGCAAAGTTTCAGCTTGTGACATGAAATTAAAAAAAGCACATGGTCATGTGTTAAAAATGTCCCTAATCACAACAATAATTATATAAACATTTAGGCTTCTTAACAGTATTTTGACTCTAGAGTATTTACATCAAGGCTCAACCTTAGGGAAGTCATTAGAAGATGGGAGAAAAGAAGTCTAAAATGTACCTGGAGAGTTCTATTCCTATTTTCAATTTCACTTAGCATTTTAAGTTATCTAATTTGCTATATGTCTACATGCATTTCTATTGTTCTGAATAGTCAGAATTTCATATTTCAGAACAAATACTCAGCAAAACTGTAATCACTCAGCATGGTGATTTATTGTCTGTTTCACTTTCAAAAAATAGTGTGGATAGAATTTTTTCTACCTATAGACAATAGCAAATTCATATGCATGTGTATCTGTGCTGTACAAATATGATCTAATGATTAGGCCTTCTAGATCCTTGTGAAACTTCTGTACCTCAAATATGTAGTGTCAAACAGGAGCAGACAAGATACATTGAACTAGGATTTGTCTTTGCCATTGTGCTGTGTTGTGGTGGGTGGCCTGCAATCCCTTTTGGTTTCCAGTGTTCAAGTTCATTCTCTGTACTGTGCAGCCCTAGCTTTACTCCGCCTAGATGCAAGAGGTTATCTCCAAAGCATGTGAGATGATACAGCCCAGAAAACCTTTTAATAAAGCAGCTATTTTGATAGACAAAAAGATAGAGTTCCTTGAAACCCAGCCTGCTAAAGCAACATTGCTGTTTGACATGAAAGAGGAAATCTACAAATACATAAATAACTTCTGCATTCTCTCTATATAGTTTATACAATAAATATATAACTTATAGAAGTTATTCTGTTAAGAGTAGTTGTAATTTCAGTAAACTGCTGTATTGCTCTGCTAAACCAAAATCCCTTCTGTCATCAAGTGTCTAAAAATGAGTAAACTTGGTATTAAGCATTAAATCTTCTTCATGTGGAATATCTTAAAAGAACTTGTCAGAGAGTACTGAACTCTGAGAGGGAATACTTTCCCTAAATCCACATTGTGTAAATTCAGGGATGCTAAGTGGATGTACTGATGTCTTTCTGTACAATAACAGAAATATTTTTTCATGAATTCTCTGGACTTTCTGACAAAAGAGATTTAACTTTATTCTGAAGAGGCCATGTCATATCTGTACATGCTGTTACTGTCAGTATGCTCCCTGTTAACTTAATTTGGCTGCCACTAGAAGGTGTATGTCAAAAAGTCTGTCAGGAAGTATTTAGTCAAATTAATTAGGTAATCTCTTTCCACATAGTGTTGAATATCTTCTGGTGTTCATAGCAACTATTCATATGTGTTTAAGGAGGGAATATACGTTTTATCTACTAATATGAACCTTAATTTAGCGTATGTTTCATTTTCCATCTCTTTCTTATTCTCTTCTGTGCAAATGCAGCAGCATTAAAACTATACCATTCTGCTGTTGTGGTGCAGAAGAGACAGATAAGGTCCTGTTGATGCTCAGTAAAAATGTGTTCTGTTCCAAGGTCTGGCTACTGAAGTTGCCTTCAGACTTTAAGAAGCTTCTGGAAAGTTTGTTTTTTTTTTTTTCACCAGAGAGATAAGAAAATGGAAGATATCTTGTAGGGTTTTGATTAGTCAAATGAATATAACACTGGTCAATTTTTTGAGGGGGAGGGGGTAATTAAAAGAAAAAGTGGAAAATAGATGTGTCAAGACATCAGTCTTGCTGAATTGGCATATTGATTCTTTTTTATTGATAATTATTACTGTCGTGTTGATTTATTTGTGTTTTCATTAATTCATCTTTCATTTGATCTTTATTAGAATAACAATTAGAAGATACAGGTACTGTAAAATTGAATTTTATCACAAAGATAAAATAACCCTGAGTATGTGTCAATTAACCCTGGGTATGTGTCAGACAGAAGCAGGTAGCTGTGCATTTTCTAGTCATATATTGCATTTTGAGTCACTTAGTGAATATGATCCAGCCATACTTAAGTTTTGATGCTGAGTCCACAGTAATAAAATCAGAGTGGAATGGTTTATTAGCCTGGATACATGTTCCTTTTCTAGCCTTATGTAATAGGGATTGAAGTTTATATTTTCAGAGTCAAGAAATAACAAATTTTCCCATCTCATTATTGTTTAAAATATGTCACTTCTTGCCTGCAACCCTGAAATGACTCCTTCAGTAACATTCATTTATCACAAAACCAAAATCAGTTGCTATATAGTAAGGCTTTCCTCTCCCCGCCCGTCTTCCCCCATCATTTTTTTTGACCTTTTCACTTCTGAGTGTGAGTCTCAGTGACACTTTCAGTAGAGCAAAACACACCTGCAAGTTGGTAACTGCTCTTGGTTAGGAAGTTAGTAATTTCTGTAGACCTATGCTCTTCCTAATATCACAGATTACAGAGAAAAATCTTCTGACCTAGCAGCGTAAAAAAGAGGCAGATAACATGGTGTCTGATGGGTTTGTCATGGCAGCCAGTATTCCCTCTTTAGGAAGTACATGTGCAGCTCAAGTTGTGTACCTGATGGAAAGACATGCTTCTGAAATAAATGCGTCAGTGAAGGTACCACCCTGAACATTTGTATTTTACCATGTTCAGGACAGTTAATCACAATCTTAATAGTCTGGAAGAATTGCTTTTCCACAAGCAAATGCTCTTATAAATGAGAGAATTGTCAAAAATATCAAGACATAATAATTAATTTTAAAGGTGAAATTCAGCAGGTATTAAGAATATCTGGAAAAAATCTCAAGTTTCCAAACCATACGGCTGATGTTTGATTGGACTCTACCTGCAGAATCTTTTCACGCCTTCAAAGAAAATTTCCTCACGTTATCTTTTGAGGAAAGCCAACTATTGAAACTTACCCTGAGTTCAAGGATATGAAATGTAAAATAAAGTTCTCAATTTACAAATTAAATTGCCTCCAGAAGAGAGCACAGAAATGCAACATAAGACTGTTACCACGCCCACTTGAAACAGCAAGTTCAGGATGTCCTAAAACTTGGAAAGACAAATTAAAAAATATAACCAAAAATTTTTCTGCACATAAAACAACAATAACAGGGAAAAGCCATTTGGGATTAACATAATTTATCTGATGGAACTGAATTTGAAAACCTTTAAAGATTTAATGTCACACTGGAAAGTAGCAGAATTCTATATATTTTTTTTTGCCTTTTAATTTGTCATATCCAATACATTGTTCAGAATGGGAAGAGCCTTGATTGGGTTTAAGACAGTATTTTAATGCTATTCATTTTATCATTTGAGTAATACACTCTGCAGCAGGATATTGAGTGGATCTTACAAGAACAGTGAGATATTAGTGAGGTACTGCTGGTACTGTATTTTCTAGTCTTCCTTTACAGAGAATTTATTCATGCTGAGTAGCAGTTTGTGTCTCTTGCTAACAATTCATATCTCAATCTCATACACTGATGTCATATCAGCTTATGTCATTACCTTTATATCATATCATTATAGCTTATAACAATCAGATCTTTAGGTCAAGATATTTCCACAAAATTTGCAGAGGGACAAAAATTTGAAGCTGTTAAAAAAAAAAAAAAATTGGTGTACCCTTAAAAAATCCCCACCAGCCAGACAACAGCCACAAAAAACAACATCCCCCTTCCTCCTTATCATATAGGTTTCTTAAACATAGGGTCTTTAGAAGAGATCTGAGTGTAGTGGTCAAAGTAGAAATTCATTATTTTTCTTCATGTTTTTTTTTCTAATTTTATTCTAATACCTGCAGTTACTGTAAAGAGAAACATGTTAGAAAACAAATGCATATGAAGACCAATATGCTATGTAGCAAGAGACACAGAAACAAGTCCATAGTGTAAGAGTAAAGCAAGCTCACAGATTTTATTGTTGTGCATTCTTAGTGCTAAAAAGTGCAGTTCCAGTCCTTCCTGAGCCTGAGGTATTTTCTTGTGGTTAAGATGGATTATTCTTCCATGCGTTTATTAAACCTTCCACTTACTTTTCTAAATGAATGTTCCATGAATGTTCATCCTATGGACAGGTAGAGAATGTGATATTGATTATTTTTTTTTTTTAAGCTCTTTGTACTCCAGGTTCTTGGAAATAGTAATTTATTCTTCACACTATACATATGCCTGACAAAATGCAGTCTTTCCCCATCTTATATTTTGTATTCTGCTTTTAAGCTTTCCCCCATCCTTCTGTCTTTAAGGTCTGTACCTGGTGGCATTCTGGCCCTTGACTAACTAAACAGTTAAAACCAATTAAAAAAATACTGATGAACTGCATTAACCTGCCTCCTTTTTTCCCATTGTGGCAGACTTAGGATGTAATTCTTGAATGTCTGATTGAGACATTTCATCCCTAAATTAATAATTGCAGTGACAGATACACAAACAAATATCATAATTCATCAAAGGTAATAAAGACCAGCTTCCAGGTTCTGTAACTGAAATATGATGCTGTGCTTTCCTTGATAGTTTTATGACTTGTTAGCTTTTAATTTAACTGAAATGGAATAATAAACTGGAATACTTAATTCTGAAGAGGATCTTTTTTTTTTCCACCTTTCCTTTAAATTGTCTAGTGTCAGGTTCCTTGATCTATTCCATAAAATAGCAATTTTTTGATAATACCAAAAAGCTTAAAGTGATTGGAAGGGTTTACCTGGAATTCATAAGACTAAGGTTTCACAAGGTAAAATGCCATATTGTTGCACTGACTTTTTGGGCTAAGACTTAGCAAACTACATAATTCTTCTGGTTCACATCTATATAAAAGAGAGATGATACTGTTTTACTTAGATACCTATCCACTCAGTTTTAATTAGTTGGATCAGGTAGATACGAAAGAATCGATAGTAGAAAAACAAACAAAAATATAAACACTTGTACAATTGTGAAAAAATATGAGGAAAACAGCACGTTACAAGTTGTGTCAAATTGCCTGTGGTGTGGGATCTTGTTCTTCAGCAGCTACTGGAACTAATTCTTCCCTCATACCAATTCTACAATGTCCAGTGGTGTGGCAGCCTGTGATAAGAGAGTGTTCCACATTTAGTAAATAAGGATAGCAGCTGAGCTAAGGATGTTGCTGGAGACTTATCTTATATATTTTGACTTTTAAGTGCTTAAGTCAGACCCCCCAACTTTATTTAAATGTATGTTATATTGAATTATAGTCATCATCCTACTTACCTCCTATCTACTAAGCTGCTTAGAGAATAATCAGTATGTACTGCCTAAGCATATGCGCTGAAAATAAACTGTCAAAGAACCATTACGGGATTATTCTTTTGTTGTAGCTGTCATTGGGAGAGCTGTTCCTCATATGCTTGCTAAATTATATGACTTTTTTTTTAATATACTCCTTGCTTGATATGCCACAGTGTCCCTGCTCACTTGTTTTATTGCTGGAATGAAACGGGGAAGCTTTATTCTGCAGCATTCTTTCCTGCCTGCCAGATGGTTAAGTGATGCCTGCTTCAAGAGTCTCAAAATTTTCATGCCCTGACAACTGGATTTATAAATTGTGTGATTTGGGTATCTTGAAATGAGAGGCAAGCAGCTATTAAAAAAGGATCTGCTACCTGCCTGTTCTTGTTGGCTTTATGTCTCTGATGTGATCCTTCAATGCTTCAGTCATTGCTGATCTGATCAAAACCTCCTATATGTTATCTCAACCCTACAGAGATCCTGGTTTTACTAACTGAATGTGATCTCTGTGTAAGAGTAGATGTTTCATTTTGTTTTATACCACCTTACCCTTCACAGCTTCTTTTCAAAAGCCAAATTTTATTTCCTTCACCATTATTTTGGGGATGTTTCATAAGAAATTATCCACAAGAACTGACATAAATCAATAATTTATTTCATAAGAAATTATCCACAAGAACTGACATAAATCAGTAATTTATTTGTTATACAAGTTATTTCACAAGTATATATAAAAACTATTTATATTGGACTGTTTTCCTTAAAAACTGGGATATTTTTGTAATGAATAAATTAATACTGCATAATGTTTCACAAGAGAGATACATGAACTGTCTGAAATTAATGGAGAAGGAGGAAACACCATAGAAAGATTTAAGCCCATTAGCTAAAGTGTTCTGTATGCCCTGTGTAAAGTCACATATTTGGAGTATAAGAATCACAAACAAATTAATATCAAATGTGGCATGTATCAGCCAATGAAAAAGAAAAAGACTATAGGCAGCAAGAATTCTGAAATATTGTAGGGTTGTTTATTTGTCTTTTTAAATAGTAAGTGGGGTTGTTAGTTTTATGGATTCAGTAATACAAAATAAAGTGGCATTATTTCACATCAAGTGAAGTTCTGTGATATAGAATATGGGAGTTGTTTTGTTTGTGCTTGTCAGAGTTTCTCTTTGCCTTTCATTGACCTGATACAATGTTTTATTATTTGGGTGAGAGCATTTTGCAGAAAAATATTTTCTCATCAAACTTGGTCATAGCAATGCCTTAGGAGTTCTTATCTATCAGAATTTACTGTATATTCTGTAAGAGGAACTGTGTTGCTACATCATTGTATGGGAGAACCCCAGGTTAGTCTGAACGGTCTTGTTAAAGCAGATTGTTTCTGTAAGAAAACAAGTCAATAAACCATAGTCATCGAATCAAAAATATCAGATTATCATTCCAAGAATATTTTAATCCTTGTCATGTAATGATACTGTTGCAGGAATGGGTGTTTTCACATAGTGTGAACTACTACCAGACATAGTAAATTTGCAGGGGTTGATAGCAGTGATATACTAAATGGTTGGAAAAGAGCACTTCAATCTCTCTTGACAGTGGTCTTACATGATAACAGTCCTCAGCACTTCCTCAGCTGGTACTTTCTGGTATGTCAATGTCTGTTTTTCCTTCTGCATACCTGTAACTGGAGAGGTCTTTGCTAGTATCAGGTATCACTGGCTGGACAAATTCTCTTTAAGTCACCTAGCTCTTTAAGTGGGTGAAGGCAAGCATCTTGAATTACCCTAAAGTTTATTTTGCTGGCTTTGTTTGTTTATTTCAGGCTCAGCTAGCATAATGATTTAAATTTATATTACAGTATAAATCGTATTCCTGGGCATATTCCTATATTTTAGCTTTCAGCAAAGAAGTGACATGAGAATAGGAGGCAGCCCCTTTCCAGGTTTTCTAACTGTTTCTCAGAGAAGAATCCTTTAGGATACGTTCAAATATTCCATTACAGCTGCAGAAAATTCAGGCAAATATTTCAATGAGAATAGTGCAGCTCTTTCTAAAATGGGAGTATCAGGGAAATACATAATTTTGTCTTTTTCTAATTTAAAAATGGGCAACTTATTGTTGAAGATCTGCATAACTTCCTTGCTCTAAGGAAGGGCCTGAAATCCTTAAAAGGAATAATCTTTTTCAAGGCTGTCCTTTTCCAGATCTGGTCAAACTCTCAGTTTAAACATGTTACATAGAGGGTTTATTTGACTGCAGAACTTGGGTAGCATTGCTTATCATTCCTTACTGAAGGAATGAATCCTGGTGGCAAGGCAGGAGTACTTGCCCTGTGACTCCAACACCTGAGTGCTACAGGCCAGATTTAAATCACATAAGAAACCTTGTGTCTTCAATGAACTCTTTGCTGGTACCTGTATGCTGTGATGATAAGAAGGCTGCGGTTGAGATTTTGGGAGGAATAAGAACTGGAGGTTGGCTAAAGAGGTAACTTGAGGAACAGTGTTGAGGATGGAGACCAAAAGATCAAGTTTTGGGACAGGGAAACTGGAAGTTGGCTGTGCTAGAGACAAAGACAAGTCAGGGAAGGGAACTGAGAACCACCATGGAGGTGGAACAAGAGGGAAGCTGACTGAGAGATGTCAGGAAGGTTATTTCAAGCAGGTAGTATGGACTAGGAGAGAGAATGAGAGAGATGGACGAGGTGAAAACAAGATGAGAGGTCACACAGGTAAAGGCAAGAACTGGAAGCATTGTAAGAATCTGGGCATTACAAAGAACGATCAAGAGGAGCAGAGAATAGAAAGAGTGGAAAATCTGCCAAAATTAATAAATTTGGGAAAATAATGTTAGACATGGGAATATCTTTCTAATATCTACTATTTAATCACAATATATTCTAAATTTTTAATGATCCATTTGTAAGCAATTATTTATTAACAGGAAAAGCTGTCTGTGGTTTGTCTCTGACAACAGAGATTTATCCTACTGACCTGCACTGAGCCAGGCCACGTCTGCCTTGTCTTATAATTTGAAGTTGTGATACTAATAGGAAGTTTTGGAAATCAAATGTGTGGTTTCTACTTTTGAATCTAATCCTTTTCTTACTTCTTATCCCCTAGTGATCTCATTCTTTTAAAATCTTGTTCCCTCTCTATCCTTCAGAGTATGCTTTCCTTATAATTGCTGTTATAGTTTGCCTAGGGGTATGTAACTGTGCCCATCCTGCCGCAGCTGAAATTCTTGCTGTGAAGATGTTTTATTTTTCCCCTGAAAAGTGTCTATTTTCATGAGTTTTGCAACGTTGCTTAAAAGTAAAATTGGACAGTAATCCTTCAGAGTGCTTAGATAAGCCCCTCAGGGAATGATAATGATATTGGCCATTTTCTAAACAGCTGAAACAGAGCTTCTGTTTGGAGGAACCATTAAAGAGATGAGTAATCGCTGGTGACAGATCTTCACAATGGTATTTCAACAACTAATTAGGATTGTTGTCACAGTTAGTGGCATTTCTTCTTGGTAAAGCAGCATGCAAAGTAGCCCTTACATTAGCAAGTACTGTGGCTGACAGGCCAGAAGCAGGTGATGGGTATGAGGTCAGTGTGCAGCTGCCCAGAATAGTGAAGAAATGATTAAATGTCTGCAACCTCGGAGACAGAGATGTTCTCCAGCTAATTCTTGTGAGACTCTGACATGTCATCTGGTGCCAATATGAAGAATCTTTCTAGATGTAATTCCTTATCTAGGAAAAGGAAATGGTTCACTAACAAAAAAAGCTATTAAAGCAAAACCTTTGCATTGTCCAGAATCTGTGCTCTATATATGTAATCTTGGGTGGTGAAATGAATTATCATATTTTCCAGACTAGCAGTCTGTTTGGAAATGACTGAATAAAAACTGTATAGAGAGCAGGAATTGGAAAAATCAAGATTTTATCTGACTCCAAATATCTTCCCTATTTTAGTGACAGTCCTAAGTTCTGTTTTCATTAATGCAGCAGTTAATTAAGAGATCAGCCTTCTGATATTCCTATTTTCTCTACTAATTATAATGTGTTATATTTAGAAAAGACTGAGACAGTAAAACCATAACAAGACTTATGAATATTACTTGTCTTAATCATGGTGTTTGGAGAGAACCCATTTATTTGTGAACCTGTTTTCACTATTTTTCAGGCATAAGAAAGAAGAAATGTGTTAATAAAATCCCTTGAGATGAGAAAACAGGAAGCTTCTACTATCACCTTTACAGAATCACAGATTATTCTGAGTCAGTCACTGATTACCTTGAATAAGCCAGGCCAAAGCCAGCTTATTTCCTGTGGCAGAAGCTTTTCATTAATATTTGTTTTACATCACTGTGGAGATGAAAAATAAAATTTTACTAGTTTTGAAATATGAAAAACATGAGAGTCTCCATGCATATCTGTATTGCTGTGCAAATTTCTTGAAATTAATTTAGAACACTGAGAATCTGCACTTATGCAGTTGTCTATAGGGAACAGTTTCTAGGGTACAGTTTTTAATTTGTATTCCTAATAATTGATACAAAGAAGAAAAAATACCGTCCTCAGAAAATAATATATAGGACTATGTACTTACGTTCTTCAGAATTATATTTGATCAAAGAAGACATTTCTGTCTCTGGAAAAATAGAGATGCCATGATTTTTTTTAAAACTTAAAAAGAGACTAAAAGCCAAAACTTAATGTATTTTTGAAGGAATTTTAAAGCAAATGTTAAGCTTTTTCTTTTAGCTTCAATCTTTCTTGAGTTTGACTTCAAATATATTTCAGAATTGCTTCTTCTTTATTTGTTTATTATTTCTTTACGAGAAGAAATGAGGCCGAGTTGGTGCTTTCACAAAATCAAAATACTTTAATTGAATAAAATCTTATAATTAGCTGATGTGTAAAACTATATGAATTATGTACTTTAACATAACGTTCTTTCAAAGGCAATTAAAAAAAATATCACATGTAGCTGGAATGGTAAAATACCCAGAAAATTTCCCTGGAAGTTCTTGCCCGTCTCTCCTGTAGTATTTATTTTTGGTTTATACTGTACATAGTGAAGTCATAAATAAGGCTTCTTATTGCCATTGCCATTTTATCTGGGACACCCATTCCCTGTTCCTATTCTGTAATTGCATAACAGTTTTCTTCCCAGTCACCAAAATATGTTGACGTGTAACATTGCAAGTTTGGGGTTTTTTTGACAGGGACAGCTTAAAATATTTCAGACCCTGTTTTGCTTGTGAAATTCCATTTTGTATTTCCTCCCATATAGTTGTACAGTGACTACTTTTTGTGAAACCACGTAAAAATTACTAGAGAGACTGAAAAGTAAAAATTAATCTAAAAGAATGTGTCCTTGTTATTTTCTATATAAAACACTTCAGTCACCTAGTTCACATAATTAACCTTACACACAAATGTGTTGGTACAACTGGTAAACAATGCGTGAAGCAAAGCATGCAGAAAAGGCACAATTTTTTTCAGCCAGTTTTTCCATTTTGGAAAATATATCATGTAGATGCATCCAAAATTGAATGCTCCAAGTTGGTGACATAGATACATATGAAAGAATAGGTAATCTCAGTTTCTTTCTGCCACATCTGACCCTGCCCTGCTCCATCATTAATTTCCAGATTGAGAAGAAGAACATTAGAACAACCTGTTTGTTCTCCTGCAATATAANAAAAAAAAAGAAGGTTGTGAGTTCTTTAGAGCAAATTTATAACTGAATCCCGATGGAAAGTAAAGTTACAAAAAAGCCCAATTTCTGCCACTTCAAAGTTACTGAAATCACATGAGGAAATCAATAATTGGTCATAAATGTGTAAGGTTAGGCATGTTGCATTTGGCTAACGCTTCCTAAGAGTGAAATTAATGAAGGAAATTCAAATTCTTGTCTGTGTTTATTAATTTGGTGACACTTTATTAAACTAAATGGAATTCTTACCAATTTTTACTTTATAGTGTTGGTTTTATTTTGAAGGAAACAGTAAAGGAAGATATATTGTTATTAGAACTGCTTGAATTTTTGATTAAAAAATATTTAGTTGAAAATGCCAGGTATACAGGTAAAATAATTTTTCTGGAAAGAGATTAGTTGTTCAAATATCTGAACTAGACAAAGAGTGTTTTATATTTCCAGAGAATCCTGGCGATTCCAGGGTTTTGAGTCTTCTTGGCTTTGGTAATTGATAATAAGGGCCCTGTCTCTGAATTTAGAAGCCTGTGAAAACTGATAACTGCAGCCTCAGAATATTTAGACCCCACCTCAACTAGGAGTTGGATGCCTAGAAGACTGGAGTAGGTTGCAGCCATATATTTTTTATCTATTTTATTACAATTAATTCAATTAAACAAAATATTATCATCTCATGCTTTCTATCTTTCTCTCAACTAAATTTTCTACTTCATCCCTATTTTGTGGTATTGATGCTGTCTCCATGCTAAGTCAGTCCTTTCAGTTAATCAATATATTAATTCATTTGGTATGATTGCAAAATGTCCACATTTTAGGAATCTGGGTACTTCAAACAAAATTCACATTTTTCATTTCCAACTACTGAACTTACAAAATTACATTCTTATTATCTCCTATAGAAATTCTATCACTGTGTTCCTGAAACACATAACATGGAACGTAGACCATACAGCTTTTCCTGGACAGCATTGATTATGTTGAGATTAATAAAAGAAAATAATTCTACACATGGTTTTTCATAATCTTTGATAATTAGTATTCCACTCCAGATTTCAGTAGCAAGATACGAGCTATTGAAAAGCTTTTTATAGCCTAAAGAAAACCTCTCAGAAAGCAAGCTCGCTGTTATTTCATGGGAAAGAATGTCTTAAGGGTGTCCTGTTTTACCCACTCTGGAATTTTGATTTTGAAACATGATTGTATCTAGTGACATACAGTTAAGTTTCTAGTGTTTGGAAATTTAAGGCAACGTGTATAAAAGTTGGGTACGTTTTTGAAAGCCAAAGTGGTCTTTGCACACAGAAACAAATAACACTTTTATTTTAGTTCCTTTGTCACCTTAGTCTTGGAAGTATCTGGCTTCAGAATCTGTCAGGATAGTGGGAAAAAAAGCTAGAGCTGAAAAATGTAAAAAAGTATGAGAGAAAAACACCCATTTTTCCGACAGATAATGGCTGTAAAATGAGAGGAGGCAGGTTGGAACTGGTTCAACTGGGCGCTAGGGAGAGTGACTGAATAGATGAGGAAAGTTCAAAAGGCCTGTTTAGGAGAGGGGAGATGACCTAGAAGCTGAGTAGAAAGGGAAAAATTGGGAAAGCTGTTTTGATATGTGAACTAAAAATTAGCTTCTTGGAACACCTTTAGTGGAAGGGAATCACCCAAATTAGATCAATAGCTAAGAGGGGATAAATAATAAATTGTTCAGAAACTGAGGTAAGAATAGGAGAAAACAGCAGAACAGGAATAGACATTAAATAATGCAGCTATACATTAAATTATGGAAGTCACTCTGATCATAAAAAGAATTCCTCAGCAAAATCTGCAGGTGCAAGATTTTTACTTGAAGATGAATATGTGCTCTTTACTGTATTAGCATGTGTTTTAAGAAGCCTGTGTAAACCATTATGCATGGAGAACCCTTTTTATGATTGTTTGGAGAGCTCTAATCTGATCTAATGAAATAACCCTAATTACGTATCCATATGCTCAGTCTCATTTATAAACAGTAGAGAGAAAATAAAAGATATTCTGCTGCTGATACTGCTATTGTTGTTATAGCCTGCTGCTGTGGATATCACTGAAGCAGTTATCTCCCTTCTTTCCTTCTGTACTACAGCATGTTAATTCCTGGAACGCACTCTGTTCTGATGCATATTTGGTAAACCAAATAGCCTTCTTGCATCACTTGCTTATGAAAACCTGTTTCTAAAGATGTATGACTGCAATAAAAGCATGCCTGTCTTCTAACAGTTGCACACACTTGCTAATGGACATTTTTCTTGAAAATAGTCCCTTAAAGAAACAAGTCAGACATACACGAATGAAAAACAAAACCATAGATGCCTGTATGGAAATGGGTTGTCTCTCCGTGGAAAAATAGATGGGGTTAAAATTGCAGCAACCCTCAAAAAGAAAAAGATTTAAAAAACCCAAAAAAAAAAAAAAAAACCACCAAAAAAAAAAAAAAACACACCCAAAAAAAAACCCCAAACCACCTCCCCCCTCAAAAAACACCAAACAAATGGCCTCAAAAATTTTTTTTTCTAGGCCTTTGCCTGATTAGTCAGGTGAAATTGGAATTTTAATTTTAATAGGAATGCAGTCATGCTTTGATTTGTTTGGAAAATACTTCACCCTTACAGACTTTGATCTTAAACCTAGACTTTCTTTGAACCAAAAGTACTGAGGCATAAAAATAATGTTCCTGAAGGGGTTTTTTGGTTGGACTTTTTTTGTGGGGGGAGGTTGGTTTTGGTTTTTTTTTTTTTTTTACTTTCTAAATGGTGTGGCCAAGGAAACACTGAGTCTGTTCTTGCATGCTTTTCTTTTTTATTTTGCAGCTTTCAAAGTGTATTATCTGCATTGCTATTATTGAACTGATTCCTGGTAGGAATGAATGACACAGTATCATAGAATAATTTTGTTTGGAAGCGATGTTTGGAGGTCAACTAGTCCAATCTCCATCTCAAACAGTTTTAGACAGATCAGGTTACTCAGTCCTGTTTGATCAAGTCCTGAACACCTCCAAAGATAGGGATTCCACAGCCTCTCCTAGCAACCTTTTACAGTGTTTGAACACCCTTATGCTGCAAGAAAAATCCTTTCTCTATATCAAATTGTGTTCCTGGATTCCTGTCCTGTTGCTGTAGAAGACTCTGTTGCTCTGGGAAGGGTCTGTGTTCCTAGATAAGAATTTGTACTCAGCGATAAGGTCTTTTACTCTCCTCATTGAACTGATCAGTTCCCTCATTGTCTTCCAATGCACACACTGCTAAAGTCCTCGACCATCTTGGTGTCAATCATTTTGATTCTTTCCTGCATATTAGTATCCTTCTTTTACTGCAGAGCTCACAATTGGACATAGTGCTACAGATGTGTTGTCACAAGTGCTTTCCTGTCACAAAGAACACTTTTCCTGGACTGGTTGGCCACGGTCTTGTAATACAGCCCAGCTTGTGGTCAGATTTCTCCGCTGCAAGAGCACACTATTGACTCATATTCAACTCGTTGTCAAGCCAGATCCCTAAATGCTTGTCTGTAGATCTGCTTCCTGTACAGTCAGACCACAGGTTGTACTTTTGGAAAGGGTTATTTCGTCCTCATTCTGCATTTCCTTTCATTGAACTTCATGAGGTGTATGTCTATTTCTCCACCCTGTCAAAGTTCCTCTGAAAAACAGCCCTGAGGTACAGCGTGTTGACTGCCTCATTCACTTTGGTATTGTCTGCAAACTTCCAGCAGTTTGATGCTAAACTGTGAGCATGTATGCAGTACCACAGCATAGATAGCAATAGAGTTGCCCAGAATGAAATTGTCCTTGGTAAACCTGTATTGTCTGTGCTCGTTCACCCTCTTGATGAATGTAAAATCATCTGTGTCTGTCCTTGGTCACTAACAGGGCTAACATACTCAAAATGAATAAAAGAAATAATGAGAAGGAGCAGTCCATATTTCACTGTATTTATCTATAAGTGAGCAACATTGAAAGGGAAATCCTTGCTGCTTCACAGGGAAAGAATGGAAAGAGAGGCAAAGAGGGACTTTGCCCACAAAATGTCTATCTCTTTTCTCAGACATTAGTGGGCATCAAATGCCTGTTTTGTCCTGAACTGTTAAAGGAGAGTTTGATGCCCCATCTTGATGAAAAGTGAGGAAATTACCTTCTAGGATAAAGCAAAACAGTATGTGAGTCCCTTTTCTTTTCTTAACTTGGGTTTCTAAACAATGAGCCTGTTGGGTTTTTTAATCAGTATTTCATGTTTATATAGTGACTTCATGAACATATGAATGAGCATTTTGTTTCAAACTGAGGAAAGCACACATACATACTCTTATCACGGAATTGCATAAAGCAGTGCGTAAATGTCACTGTCAGAGAATGTAATTGTTTATAAGAGGAGGAAGGCAGTGTCATTTTACTTTTTCAGCTTTGTAGGCTGAGCCACCTAAGCACTATAAAAATAGAGACTACCCATTAAAAAGCGGTCAAAAATCACCTTTAATTAGTTTAAAAATATTAAGGCAGAGAGGGAGAGAAACAAATACCATTTACATTAATTGCTATCTCACTTATACTCACAGAAGAAACAGCACCCCATAATTCAGAAATCACACAAAGAAAGAGAATAATGTTAGGAATACTGATTTAAATAAAGCAAGTTTTCTTTTGTTCAATCCTTCCTTTAGTTCCAGAGAGCTAAAGAGGAAATTACTATATATTCAGTGAGAATGAAATGTATCTCATGGAACAGGGATAGAATTCTTGGTCAAAGACTTAAATACAACTTAGGTAGCTCACAAGGTTTGTGTGGAGCCCTGTCACAGGTCGATATCTTACCTATTGAAAGGTCAAGTCATTCTGTTGCTTCAGCACAAGTACTAAATAGGACTCTGTCATTCGGTGGTGTGGCAGAAGTGCAACAGGCTTAATCTAATAATCATTTGAAATTCCTAGCCATGGTTAACCTTTAAATATTTCTCTGAGCCAGTAATGGATTTGAGTTTCTAATGTCAAAATATTCTACCTGCAACAAAGTTTTAACTTTGAAAATGGAGTTTGAACTTCTCGTAATTATAAGTTTTCAAGAGTGGAAAAATAAGAAAGAAATATCCCAAATATCTGAGGGAATTAACACATGAAACACTCTCTTCGCACTTGGTCTTTGCAAAATTGCACGTTGAAACTGTTTTAGACATTGAAGTGGTCTAAAATCCTTAATATACAGTATCAAACTTGTTCAAAGTTAAATTCCTGGATTTCTCTGAACAAGTATAAAAAAGGAAGAGGAACAGTGAACTGAAGCTAAACAAAATAAGTCCTGTCATTTCCTCACTGTTAAACGACAACAACACCTTTATAATTTTTTTTTTTTTAAATCCTAGTTTCATGGAATCACAGATTCACAGAATATACAAACCAACCAAAAACCAAAACTGCAAGTAGTTTCTATGAAATTGTAATCAACTTGGATCAAAAGTCTGAGCAGTGAGCTAGATAAAGTCAGTGCATTGAAAGAGCAGGAAGGTCTGTAAACAAGAACAAGTTATTCCAGCTCCCTTTTTCCTCAATAGAAATAATAATTTTAAAGATAGATTATTCTAAAACACACAAAATATCTTATTCACAATTGTGGGTGGATGAATTGTAAATTTATGGCTATATTTATCTCCATTAACTTTAGGCAAAATGTCTACTATTGACATTGCTGTTTCATTGGTATTCTTTGTAATGATCTAGTAAGAATGTTATAGGGAGAATTGTATTTTGATAATTTAATGCTAATCTTTAATTTTTTTTCCTAGATATCAATCATCAGATTTGCTTAAAAATTAATCTTACACAATATACTACCAAAACTGGTACGTGTGCTCCTAAATGAAGTGAACTCAGATTTAAGTTTTGTATGTGACTGGTTCTCTGAGCTATTTCTATGCACTTGTTTTCAACCTTCAGATCAGGTGACAGGTAAAGAGATACCTAACATGAGTATTCACCCTTATTACCCTTATCCACAGTGTAAGTAGCACTGTATTCTAATGAAGCACGGTTTTTTTGGTCAGTTTTTTAACATAGTAGTAAGAATTTGCAATTCAAACCCTTCACTAACAATGTCAGCTTTTAAAAGGCCAGTCGTGACAGTAATTTAAAACAAACAAGTGAACAAAACATTTTAGAAAATGTATTAATCTGATGTTTTAATAGTTGTACATTAAATGAACTCTTTTAGGAATAGGAAAATTGCATACGTTAAATGCTTTGTAGATCCAGGAAAATTAAAGCTTGAGCCATAGATTTTAGTACAGAACAGATAGGAAAGGCTGTATTTTAGGGATATCATGAAAATAGTAAAGCCTGGATGTTAAACATCAACGAAAAATCTGAGCAGAAGATGATGGCCTGATTACAGGTCTGAGAGATTATTGCTTTACACAGTAATCAGAGTGTGAGGGACCAGAGAGGGATTTGGAGGTGAAAACATTGGGATTTTTTTTTAACTTATTAAACTTAAATTCATAACTAGTCAGCCATGAAATCAAAAACTCAGAGATAAGCCAATATCTTCCTGAAGGCCTTAAAAGAGCAAAGGTAATTTACTGAGACTGTAAAAAATATTCATTTTTTGAGGGAGAGTCAGGAAGAACTTAGAATTCTTCCATATACACATTTTTACAAAACTGTATGCTGCTAAAAGTATTCAGTTATTATATGAATAAAAGTTACACACTGCAAATTTGTCCACCACACAGTGATTATAGAGCAGGAATTTGGGATAAAAGGGAGAAATCTTTTAGTAGTGTGCAAATTTTTTCATTTTTCCATTCACATACCAAAGCGGTTTTCCCTTCCTGAGAACTTTATTATAGTTATTATAGCAACTAGTGAATCTTTTTGGGATTTAATAGGAGTGTCACAAAGAAAATATGTATTTTTATTCCTTCATATCAATATTTATATATTTGTCAGTCAATAATCCAAGGCCATGGTGCTAAGTACAGTTCTGGAAAAAGTGCTTTCCCTCTGAGAAGTCAGCAATGTGTTACATGACTTTGTCCTTTCCTTTAGCACCTCGGTTATTCCAACCTGCAAGTCCATAAGACATGGACATCATCAGAAAGCCAGAATCCTCCACAGTAACTTGTAAGAACACTAAGTAATGCAACTAAGAACACTAACTAGCAACTAATGACATTTTCCATATCTCTTGATCATTGCCAGACCCATATAATGTGTCAGGAAACCACTATAAAGTGAATGAAACAAACAAAGTTTGAAAAAAATAAACAAGAACCACAAATAAAACAACACCAAAGAAAACCTAAACAACCCCAGAAGGAAACATGAGACCTTTGTTTACAGTATATTTTTCTCTTGGAAAATGAAACTTTAAAAGCAAATGCTGTCAGGTTCTTCACGAAGATGAAAAACATGTTACAAGCTTGATTTTGATCATGTACAAGGCCACTCAAGAATGTCTCAAACTGACATGAAAAGAATTGCTTCTGTTTTTTTCCTTGTTTTTCTGCCAGATGAAAAGAATGCTTTATTGTACTGGATCTTGGTCTTGGTGAGGAACTGTGGTCTAGTTATACCAGATGAACAAGCAACAGCTGGTGTGCAGTTTCAATCCTGTTTTTTAAATCTATTGTATCACTTTATTTGAAAATGTAGATAATATTTTAGTGTCTAGATTTTTAAAAATACCAAAGCCTGTTCAGATTCATCAGTGTTGAGATATCCAATGTGGATAAGGAAATTTAGTGAAAACATGTTCCCAAAAGGCTGTGGGGAAATTTCATCCTGCATAAGGGATCTGAATGCCTATCTTGGTATACATTACAGGCATGAACTGGGAGAAGACACTTGGAAGGAAAATAAGATCCTCATTTCTACAGTAAATAAAATCCTTCATACATCTTTATCTCTACAGCAAGGGAATGTTATCTGCTTGAACATTTCTCATTTCCTACTATGACTTTAAATGAAAGCAGCAGCCTTTGTAGATTCTTATTTGAGTCAGTCAGTATTGTTTGCTGCTGGGGAATATCTATGACAAGGCACAGCTGAGACACCTAGAAAAACCCTTATATTTTCATTCTACAGGTGCTGCTGTCTTGTGCTTGAGAGAACATTAAATGCTTGGCCAATGACTGAGTGCTTTATGAGACACATTTTGACCTAGAGACATTTTAGGTCCAGATACTCGTATCACGTACCTGTTTTTATATCTATTCTTACAACTAAGATAATATTACAGAAATAACTTGCATTAATTATAAGTTATTTAAATAGAAGAACTCATTCTCTTCAGAAGTAACAAAATAAAACCTTAACATAGATACACAGAAAAATATTCAGATGCCAAACTGAAGAAAAAAACAGAACAAAATTGGACGTCTATTGGCAGCCTGCACATGGTAAGTGTCTGCATTTCAGAAACTGCTTTGAGAAAAAGAAAATACTTTGAGCCTGAGGAGATACAGAACTGCAATAGAGAAGCATAACCTCTGGGCAAATTTAATTGATTACGACTAGATGATGTAGTGTTGAATGTCCCAGTTCAGCAAATCTTTTCAATTTTGCTGGGAATTTTTTTTTTTTTTTTCCTGTTTGATGCAGTAAACATCCATTAGACATTAAAAGAGTACACCAATATGCCACTGATCCTCTGGTCCTTGATAAGGTGCCAGCCACTCAGTGTCACCATTTGCATAAACAGCTGGAGTTTTTCTGGACCTAGTCCTATCATGTAGCTGGATGCCTTCCTGATGGCTTGCACTTCATCATATCTCCAGTGAGCTAGGCTTGTTTGTGATAGATCTGAAAACTTCACAGAGAGAAAAGGATATTTCTTTAGTCACATTTAATTTAAGCAGACTTCAATATAAATTTAATAGGGATCATGGTCTGGAACATGCAGAATAAGCTGTTCTCTGCACTTTTATCAGTTTACTAGCAGACATGGGGAAATCTCTAGGTTACAGTAATCTCTTTGTTTCCTTAACAGATTGATTGTTTGAATGAGTGGTTTAATCTGTGCTCCATAGCAAAAAAAAACAACCATAAAAATAGTGTACTTCCTAATTCAGTAAAATTTTGTGGTTCTAAAATCACAAAGTTGTAAAATGAATGGTACTCTGTATGAAAATGTTTTGCATACAATTAGACATTGTTTTCCTTAGAAGAAATCACAAAAGTATAGAAGTAATACTTGTTTTCCAATTTCATGTTGCACTATCTATTCAACGGGCAATGTTTCTGTTTTTATTCCATTTCATCTGATATGAATCTGTATAACAGATTTATGCTTTGGAAATTTGAGTCTAAAGTGGATCATACTATTCACAGGGTGTTCTTTGATAGTCCATGATGATCCAGTATAGTCAATGTTACATGATCTTAAATTGAAAGAAATAAAAAGATATTTTAAAATTAATTTTCCCAGCTTTATTAAGGCTGTCACATTGTAAAGGGTTAATAAATGAATAGCCTCTCTATTTTATTCATATTACAATAAAAATATATAAAATGAAAAGGAATAGAAGTAAACCATTTTGTGATAGTAGCCTTCATTTCTGAAAAATAAAAGAACCTTGGGGTTGCTGGTGGGTGAGAGGCTGGACATGACCCAGCCATGGGCACTCACAGCCCAGAGAGCCAAATGTGTCCTGGGCTGCATCCAGAGCTCCATGGGCAGCAGGGCCAGGGAGGGGATTCTGCCCCTCTGCTCTGCTCTGCTGAGACCCACCTGGAGCACTGCATCCAGCTCTGGGATCCCAGCACAGGAAGGACATGGACCTGTTGGAGTGAGTCCAGAGGAGGCCACCAAGATGATTAGAGGGATGGAGCACTTCATCTATGAGGAAAGGTTGAGAGAATTGAGTTTGTTTAGCCTGGAAAAGAGAAGACTTTGAGGTGACCTAATTGCAGTCTTCCAGTACCTGAAGGGAGCCCACAGGAAAAATGCAGAGTATCTTTTTACTGAGGCATGTTAAAAAGGGGGGCAGGACAAGGGGAAATGCCTTCAAACTGAAGAGAGTAGATTAGATTAGATATTAGGAAGAAATTTTTTATTGTGAGGGTGTGCCTTGGGGTGACTTTATGATGTGTATCCCCTATTGCTGCTGTATTGGCCAGAAATTAATTTTGTGCCTTTTCTGTGCCTTTAAACTGAGCCTGATAGAGGCGAGAGAAAAAAACCCAGCGAACCATATGATTCAAGGGCAGATTTTTTTCTCTCTGTTCTAGCTGCGGCAGCAACAGCGGGGAGAAAACACCCTGGTGTGCCTCTCAACCAGTTTTTGCTTCGGCTCTGTTTTTTCACAGGAGAGGGAGAAAAAGAAAGTTGAACTTTGTTTCCTTGGGACTTTGGTTTTTCACTTCTTCTCTTCTGGACTGTTTCAACAACATCAGAACACATCAGGAGAATTTTCCACTGAG
>VWZQ01004965.1:31622-56975 GCA_013397015.1 Myiagra hebetior | reverse complement strand
TGGGGGGGGGGGAAAGGACTCTAAATTCTTCCCAGATTTTCTCTCTGTAGTGAGGGGTTTTACTATTTAGCATTATTATCCTTTTTCTGTGTGTTTGTTAATAAATAGGTTTTATCTCTTTCACTTTCCTTCAAGGAAAAAGTTTTTTTTCCTGAACCTGGTGGGAGGTGGGGGGATTGTAACCTGCTTTCTATCAGGGGATATTTTCTTCTAAATTTGTCCGAACTGGGACAGGGTAGTGAGGCACTTGAAGAGGTTGCCCAGAGAAGCCGTGGATTACCCACCCCTGGAAGTGTTCAAGGCCAGGTTGCATGGAGCTTAGAGCAACCTGCACTAGTGAAAAGTGTCCCTGTCTATGGCAGGGGGTTGAAGCTAGATGATCTTTAAGGTCCCTTTCAACCCAGGCCATTCTATGATTCTACAATTTTATGAATTCTTTTTTTTGGGGAAAAAAAACAAATAAAGGTATTTTGGGAATATTTCAGACGCTAGAAAACTGAATTTTAAATAAATTAATTAAAAATTGGAGCAAGAATTAAACCTCAGAGTGGGAGAGCAAACAGGGAACACAATAAATCTATGATGGATGATATTTAAGGACATTGATATTCAAGACAATGTGCTTAAAAATAAGATTATGAAACATTTAAAACAAACTAGACAAACACAACTATAAATTGCTTGACTAGAAAACAGAAGATTGATTATGGCTAAGGGTATTATCAGTTTACCGCAATTTATTTGGTTTTTTCATATCATTCAATATGGAGGTCATATGATGGGGAAAGGGTAGAGAAATCATGCTGAAAAAATAAATTATAGAGTTTTTGGTAGAAAAAGTCACTCTCAGCCAAACTTCCCTGCTTGGAGACTAGCATATGTTTAGAGCTGTGCATGATCCTGGAAGAAATAGAAAATTTAGTTGCTAGTTTTGGAGTTTTGTCATATACTTTAATTGTCTAACAGACAGTAAAAGTCCAACAGACAGTCCAATTTTTAAAATGCTGAGATGGAAAACTGGCTTCTGTATTTCAAATAAAAGTCCCTATCTCATTCTTAACTATACAGTGAATTAATTAGCTGTTCTGCATTCAATTACTCATTAAGAAAAAGAAAATAAGTAGAACCACAAGCAGAAAGAGCTAAATCCTTTGAAGATTATTTTCACTGTTAACTAATTTTCTTTTTTAGTGTAAAACCAAAACATCTGAGAAGTGAAATTTAAAGACCTAGTTCCAAAATCCATAGGCATGTATCTAATTAAAATCACACAAAATCACCAAAATTTGTCCTTAATGAAATGAAATGGAAGCTGAGAAAAACAAATCCAGTAAAAGTGATTGCTGACATTGCACAAACGGCTGTTAGTTTTATAAGGGGGTTAGCTATTTTAGCAGTCAATCTCTTCTGAAGGACTGTAAAGTGTTTAAGAATAGAGCTGCTGGTTTTAATTTGATTCTCATCACTGCAGTTTTAGTTAGCTATCTTAGACATCTATAAGAAGAAGCATATTGACAAAAATATTGACTTGACTACAAGATCAAAGAATGAAGATTAAAGCAGGATATGGAAGAATGTGGTAGGAAAAATAATTAGATTCTTATTTTGTAAATATTAATTTTTAATACTTCAAAAAGAGTCCATCCTGAAGTTTAGTCGAAGTTTTTCCCTATTTAATTTCTGCTCATCATCAAGTTACGTGCTTTATATGATATTTAATTATGCCTTATAGTAGTTTTTATCAAACTGTCTACTCTGACACTTCTTTCTTACCTTCTTCATTGCTTCTTCAAGCAACTTGAATGTCATGGTCACAGCAATTAGAAGTTTTTTGTTTCCGGTGTTCCTGTTTCTTTTTTCTTTGAATATTATGAAACCTCCTGAAAGGAATCTTTATCTGCTAATACATTGGACAACATAAAAACCTCTGTTTTTTTTTGCTCAAGCCAAGCAAAGCCCAGGGATCCTGTATGTTGTGCAACATCTCTGGCATTTTAATAATAATGGCAAAAAATTTTAGTTACTGTGCTATAAGTGGGAAATCCATAGAAAATTACCTGCTTCTTTTTGCTCTCTCAATCTTTTTTAGGGTAAACGCTATAGCTTTTATTGGATTTCAGCACCTCAACAGAACTCATGTAGTCTAAATTGTTCCTGCCTTGTTTTATTCCCTCACTGTTCATTAGTCCTGAATTTGCTGTACTCTCTGAGTTTGGTCAGGTTTGACATAAGGCATCTAAACTCATTCTACTTAACCATTAATCCCAAATTCCATATGATGCTCAAGTTGCACATATTAGTTTTTCCACCTTCCATAAGGCTTAATACTTTCATTATTTCTATTTTCGATTTTATTTCTAATCCATACTGGATTGCAGAAGCAGCTGCATGTATTTAGTTTGGTGATGTTAAGACAGCTGTTTATTTTGGCAATCTGGCTAATTCATATGGTGCAGAAAAAAGATATCTTGAGCACATAAAATGAAATGAGGCTTTGAAGTAGTGTCAGTCTCAAAAGAATTTTTCATTTTTCAGAGCACTTGTGGAATCATCTCCATTTACTGGTCCTTGTAGAGAACTACCTGATTTGATAAATATTACTCAGCAGTTGCCTCGCAGTGTGTAGTTATTTTTAATTCAGGTGCTATTTTAAGCTTTTAACTGCTTTTCTCAAGATTTTTTAAGGATGCCTAATCCAAATAAAATTACACTAGAAAGACTCTGCCATTTTGAAATCAGCATTTATCTAGATTCTTCTCAGAGTATCAGCATATGAAATTTGGGCCAGTCTATTCCTTTGTTTCGTACTCTGAATTATCTTTCCTGCACTAATTCTGGTGGAAGTTCTCAATGTTATTTCCCCCTTTCCATCATGTACTGTTCTGCACTTTCCCAAGGCAATCAATCATTCTAGTGCTGGTGTGTAATTTGCTTTGTGAAACAGACATTATGCCATTAATATATGTGAAATTTCTTTCAACTCTCATTCAACATAGTCACTTCCCTCTGGTGATCATTTGTACTTTTCTGTGTTTACTTGATGACTTCTGTCTGAGACAGGCTTTACTGGTTGGCTGAACTTCAGGTGACACTACATTAGCATACAGAGTTTTATTATGTGACTCAAGCTCACTGAATTCACCTGTGCTGTTACAGTCACATTTTCACAGAAAACGAAATACCTCTGAAAATTATATTTTTTCTCAGTCTCTTTCCAAGTTACTAAAGTAAGATAACATTGGTGGAGTCCATTTTAAGCTTATAATTGGTAGCAAAGATTTGGTTATTAATATCAAAAACAGTATGCTGTAGTAGCCAAAATGACCAGCAGTATCCTGGGGTGCACCTGGGGTGCACCTGGGGTGCTCAGCATCATCAGTTTGGTCCTTCCAATTGTGTTTGTCTTTGCCTATCTTAAATTGATTGTATATTTTTGTAGACAAAATATATTCTCCTTCTTCTAACAATTTCCACGGAGATTGGAATGGCCATATATTTAACAGCACAGTTATAACTGATGCAGTGGAAGATGCAAAGAAAAGTTTCAAGATTGTAATTGCTGAGAGGATTTCCTAAGAACTGCTTCCTTCTCTCTCTTTAGGTTTTGGTATGTAAAGGCCTTTAAGAAATGGATTTGAAATTAATAAATAAGCAGATATTTTGAAGCTTCAAAATTCAACAGACAAAATAGATTGAAGTAGATAGATTTGTGGTATTGTTGAGAAGTGATAGTACAGGTTTTAAGTGTCTCAATTATTTCTCTCATATTAATCTTACAAGATTAGAAATTAGTTTCTTCACAGCTGAGGAAGGAACAAGGCCTGCCTTATCTTGGTTTTAAGGAGGTGCATCGCCACAGTAATGCATTGTGCTTCTCTCCAGAAAAGCTAGTTCTGCAGTGCATTAGACACACATTATGATTTATCTTATCCTCTTACTTCTTCTAGCAATATAATAGCTGCAACTATTATAGAGTGAAAGGTTAATTGTGGGGTATCTAGTATGCTTTTCCATAAGTGACCATAAACTTACACAAAATTCCAGGAACTGGGGAATTACAGGGGAGAATAAATCAGATTTCATGCTTATTCTTTTCACTGGCAAGAACACATATTAATCAAAATTATTTCAGAAATAAAGAGTGATGTATGGAAAAAATAAAACATATAAAACTGGCACAGTCCTTTGAGAGCAAGAATGAGATGTTAGGGGTCCTGTCCAATTTATATTGATCTGCAAATCCCCTGTGTGGGCATGGCAGAGTGGCCAAGCAGTATTAAATATAGCAGGGGAGCACATAAATAGACAACAATGCACTCAGAACAGCGCTTGGACAATTTGTGTACGAACTTCCATATAAGGCTCTTTGGGCAATTTGGTGCTTTACAGAAATGTCCAATGCTCTTAATAAACCATCAAGAGAAACACAGCAGTTGGTGTGGCTAAAGCATTCCTGAGGCTTGGATTGGTATCTCTGCTGGCAAAACTGGTGCCATACCAGGTTACTTCAGGCTAGCATGAGTATCCACTCTTTTGGAGACTCACATTCAAGTGCAATGTTTTATGTACCGTTTAAATTTTATGCAACAACCATTCTCTTTCCCAATAAACAGTATTTTACAGTAAGTTTACAACAGCAATTTACATTACCTTGTGGCTTAGAGGTTTTTTGTTTTTTTTGTTTTTTTTTTTTGGTTGTTTGGTTGTTTATTTTTTTCTTTTTCAGTCTTTAACAACTTCAGCTGTAGTTTTATTTATCTTGATTTACAAGGCATCAATCACTGCTTCTTCACAAATGTGTTATCTCATTTAGCAGAATACTCAGAATTGTGATTATATTTTACTGATTTTAACCATCTAAAATTAAGCATACACATAAAATAGATTTATATTGCTATTCACAGTGAGAGAAAATAAATAAAAATTAACTTACTATGTTTTAGAGGCATTCTTATGTATTCAGAAGAATTAAGGTGGTTTGTCTCAGTTGATGAGGTGCAACGTAAGCATCATAATCCAGAAGTTTAATTTTTAGATTCCTATAATGATGAGATAGTCTCCCCTTCCACCTAATTTAGAGTACACAGTATTCTGAATCTTGCTTTCTCCTTGGTGTCAATTTAATTCACTCCTTGGAATATTCACTTCATTCCCAAGCCTAGAACTGCCCAAAATTCAAATATCCTTTCAAGGACTTTTTCTCTATAAGAAATTGATTTTCTTTATTCTTCCTTTTTTATTTATTGTGGATGGATTTGGCATAGTTATTCCAAAGGCAAAGCATATTTCTTGAAATTTTGATAAAATATAACACGAGCCATTCTATTCTTACTGTGCCTTCACAAAACCTGGCAACAATAGAGGGTAGACCAAAGTGTGAAAATATTTTCTTTAATAACAAAAAATGCACATCATCTAAAAGTGATTTCTCAAAATTTTCATTTAGCCCTGCCTGTAATTCTCTTCTCCATACAGTGTTAGATTATGTCACTTGAAAAGAGGCCTGATAACATTTGCTTAACATTGCTTAAAATTATTATTCTGCTAAAATTAGTAACAACTGCTGCTTTTTGTTTTAATGAATCATGTCCATTCCTTGTATGCACCCAGGTAGCACACTCTGTGACTTTGCCACTTAGCTTAATGAGGACAGTGAACCCCAGTGTGCATTACCATCAAGGGCCAACTGAAATGCTGGAGTTGTCTAATCTCCATAGGTACCTGTCATTTCATTTCACACTCTCTGGATGATGGACGTTTGCAGAAGAGTGAATTCACTTTAAAGTTTCAAATCAAATCAGGACATTTGCTCAGCCTCCACTGTATTCCTCCTGTACCCCACATACTCTCTGAGGATTAAAGAACTGTTACTTGTCACCTTTATCAGTTAAATCAAGAAGGAAGTACATATGCTGTTCCAATTGATCATTAAAATATTTGAATCTCAGTTGCCTTTGGAAGACTTCCAGTCTTTATAAAGGACAAATCTTTTCCTGTTGTAATCTGCAAAGACAACAGAATATGTCTTTTCATATTCTTTGCTTTGAAATTTATTACTGTGTTTTAGAAATATCTTAAAATTCAGACCTTTTTCCCTGATAATGACACTATCTAACATATATGTTTCCTGACTGCATGAATAGAATGTAGACTTAAACAACAAGCTTCTTTTTTTACCCAGCAGCTGTTAGTAACTTAATTTTTCATTAGTTAAAATTAAATTTTCTCTAATAATAATTTATTCATTCAGTCATTCATTCATTCATTCATTGATTCGCATTCACTTCCCAGAATTCAAGTCGCAGGAAAAATGTAGTATTTTTCTTTCTTGTTTTGTTTAAAAATTCTACCTGCTTAGCTTATTCATGAAACAGTAAAATAGTTCTGGTTTTAAACTATTTTAAGACGACTTACTTTAATTTTTGACTAAGAAAACTGAGCTGAAGTGACTATGATGTCTAGATACTGACATGAATTACATTAAATGTAAAACACAATTTATGTTTTGTTTGGGGAATAGAGTATTTCTGATATCTTGGTGTCTTTGTAATTGAAATGGATTTTCTATTTAAAAGAAATGCCAGCCTTGGTTTAAACTGGTAATTAGGGCTGTCCCAAGTTACTTGGTATATATCCAGGATTCTCCATCCAAAAGTCAGTCAAAATTATCTTTGTAATCTGACTTACCCTTGTGAGATATGAATTTACCATTGCTAAAGGAAAAGAAAAATTATGTAAGAAAGTTTAGGAAAAATTCTACCTGCTGGAGTCTATTAAGAATTTTGCCTTTTTAAAAACTAATTTTATTTTTGAGCTGTAAAATTCTAAGAAACCTTTCATTTTCTGAAAGAAACACTTTTGTGGGAGATTCCATCCTTACCTTTTTAAGTAGGTTTCAAGGAAACTTCCTGCAAACAGGTAGAATGTAAGCAGTGTCTTATCTTTCACAAGATTGCATTGTGCATCAGAGATAACTTATCTGTAGGAGTGCTTTGCTGACAGACGTCCATATTCTGGAGACAAAGTCAGAAAATTGTGTAGAAAGTCTTAGCATATGTGGACTGACCGCACTAGAATTTCTGTGCTGCCCTTCCTGCATGCATGTTGTGTTTACCTGTGTTTATGTAATAACTGATGACATTCACATGCAAATTAGTACATCTGTCCAATTATGTGTGATTCTTTAAATATCCATGCTCAGTTCAATCAGAGTAGCCACCTGTATTTTTAAAAAAAGAATAAAAATGTTACCATCTTTTGTTAATTCAAGACACAAACCTGAGCAGGATATAAACAACTAGATCTTGAGTAATATAATTTAAATTGACATCTATATATACTAAGAGGCAAGGAAAGCTGTGATAAAAGCTTGTGCAGAGCTTTTACTTGCACTTGATGTTCTGTAAGTAGGAGCTTATGATGAAGGCCTTTTAAATTAAAGAAAAACAAGATATAGTGCTTATTTGGGTGTTTGGGTAGAATCTGATAAAGGTTACATGAGAAATAAGTTAATGGACTGAAGTTTATAGCTGTGTGTATAACTGTCAAATCTCTGTGTAAATTACCTTTCTCTTCGGCTGGCCAGAATGCAAAAATCCAATAAACTGTTAATAAAAATGGAAAGGTCATATGTAAATACCACAGATCTTGAAAATGCACCAGAAAAATGCGATAGTTTGCACACAATATCATTTCATATTCTGTTTCATGGTGTCTAAAGTGGCATGGGATGCGTGTTTTTATCAAAGTATGGTGAGAAAAGATTCTGTGAAAAAGAGATTTGCTTTAAATCTAAAAACAAGTGTTTGATGTCTAATTGGGTGTTTGTTTCTCTGGCTTAGAAAGAATTTTTCTACTTTACTAGGAATACCCAAAAATAAAGACTGATTTAATTATTCTAGTAATTTACCAAGGGTGTTTACAATGGAATATATAGTCTGTCTTTTCAGTTCACTTGAGCACACACTTGTTTATGTATTTTTATTTACACTGAAATGTATTGGTAGTATGTTTTATAAAATAAAAGATAAAGGATTTTGCAAGAAGACCAATTTAACACTCAGAAGACTGGATTTTACATGTGCCAACTTCAGTGAAGAAAGTATTGCCTATATTTTCATAGAATCACAGAATGGTTTGGGATGGAAGGGGCATCAAAGAACATCTAGTTCCAACTGCTATGCTGAGGGCAGGAATGCTTTCTAATAAACCCAGTTCTCAAAGCCCCATCCAACTCGGTCTTGTACAGGGATGGGGCATTCACAGTTTTTATGGGCAACCTCTTCCAGTGCCTCACCATCCTCATAGTGTAGAAGTTTTTTCTAATATCTAGTGTAAACCAGTCCTCTTTCAGTTTGAAGCCATTCCCCCTTGTCCTATCACTGCATTCCCTTGGGGAAAGCCTCACTCCAGCTTTCTTTTAGGTCCTCTTTAGGTACTGAAAGGCTGCCAGAGGGTATCCCCTGAAGGCTCTGTTCTTCATGATGAACAACCCCAACTCTCTCAGCCTGTCTTCATAACAAAGGTTCTCCAGCACTTTGATCATCTTCATGATCCTCTTCTGAACTCTCTCCAACATGCCCAAGTCATTAAATTTGTCCTTATTTTGTTCCTGAACAAAATATAGATATGAATTTATTTAATTTGAATTAAATGGAATATATAAAAAATAAATTGTATTGTAAACATAGTAGCCTAAAAGTCTGTTGTGGTTGAGGGAGATCAATTTCACTCTTGAGTTTTCCTTCTTGTTTAGTTATTTTTTTCCATTAAATCTGTAATGTAGCTGTACTGGATACTTTCAATGTACTGCTTGCCTGTTTAAGAATTTATTGTTTTTCTTCTGGACTGTTTAACAGTGCTACTAAGGGATGTCAGCCTTAGTACTTGTAACTAGAAGAGATTTCTGTTAAGGATGCAATTTTCTCTTAGAATGATCTTTAGGTAGTGAATTGGTAATGAAATGACCTGTAAGATGTGTGCTTTGTAATCAACACATGAATAAAAAGCCCCACTGCTTACTGCAAAACAACGTCTTGATATCAAAGATGCTCTAAAATTAGAGTGATTACACACTTATTTTTCTAAACAGAAAGATAATGGCTTTAATCAAGAATAACCTTCAAAAATAAATCAGGAAGGACACAGGAGATTTAGCCACAGGGTTACATAGGCACATTACAAACAACTTCTACGTAGCTTATTCTAAAAGGATTTTTTTGTCCTTTTTTTTTAATTAATCATAATTTTATGTGCAAAGGTCATCAGAGCCTTTGGACTCCTAGGGTACTCTATTCTCATATCAAAATAATAATTTTAAAATTGCTTATTTTTAAGTAAAGTTTTGCCTTTTCCTCAAAAATTGTAACTGTTGACTTACAGAAAATTTATAACAAGAAAGAGATGTGCCACTAGACCAGAAGCCTAGATAAGACTCATGCAGTGTGATTTGTTTTGGAAATATACTAGCATATCCCACTGCATATCTGAAGAGAAAGGGGAATAGAATAGAACACAACTTCACTATTTACTTATTCTTTTAGAAGACCAGATGAAATCTTAGCCTATTATCAAAAGCTTCTGAATGAAAGTGAACCCTGAATTGTGTGAGGCTGGACATGCCTCCCATTATAGACCTTCATTTATGTATGCCTCATCCTATGCGTTCTACTGGCAGCGCAAAAATATTCTAACTGTATACAAAGAAGCAAAAAATCCACTGTAGAAAAGCCTTTGCATGCTGCCAGATGCTGAGGTGTGTCCGCATAGTACTGCACTGTGTGATGCAGAAATATAAGGTAGGATTCATCTTGGAATGTATTAATATCCCAATGCAATTTTTCTAATTCTGTTACAAGAATGAAGAGTCCTAGTTTTTGCTGCATGCAAGGAAAGTGTTACTATCCACCCATTTGTTATCTTAGGAAAGCCTGATGATATTGACTCCATATGAAGAACTGTGAATGTCTTAGAAATGATAAAAAAGGACAAAGGGAAATATTCAACATATAAGTTTCACTCCTTTAGACACAGGAAACTAATTCATTGGTTATGTAAAAACACAAAACTAAAAGAAAAACATACTGTTCTATTAGCGTAACACAAAATGATGTCCATATGTACAAAAAATTATATTTCTTCTGCAAAATTGATGAATTTCTTCTTTGTATGTTTAAAGACAGTTGCAAATTTGGATATATAAAAATCACTGGAAAGCAGCCTAAGGCAGCTGGATTTTAGCAATAAAAAATATGTTATGAAAAGCTTTACTTCATTAAATTAGCATGAGTTCAAATTTTCTTGAACTAAAAAAGTGCATGATAACGATTTTTAAGGACATGTGTTACACACTCTCATAAGGATTTTAGGCTTACTGGGTAATGTGTGACTCTGTCACCAGCTCCGTAAGTAAAAAAGTTACTCCAGCTCTTTTCTTGAGCTTAGTGACTTTTACAAGCACAGGAAGGGAATTGATCATGTAATCTTCAGAACAACTGTGCTGTCATTTTTTTCCTCTCTATGCAATTCTTTTCCCTGTGTGCTGAATCTCGTGGAAGATAAAGAGGTATGTTTTGTAATCTCAGTAGAAATAATTGGGTTAAACATCTCTTCTTTTTTTTTACGTAACTCTCAGCATTTTTGAAATTTTATGCTTTGAAGAACCATGGATTATTAAGTGTAAACTTGCAAGTATTTTCAATTAACATTCCCGTGCTGCAGACTTTCAAGCACTGTACAAAATTTTTTTTAAAAATCTATGCAACTAAATGTTCATGATGGATTATTAATAATTGCATGGAAACTAGTGAACACTATACTTTAGAATACTAAGGGTGGGAGTAATTGTGACATATGTAAATACCAGAATCAGAAGAAATGGTCTTTTATTTATTTAAAGATTTTGGTGATGCTGTCAATAATTTGCATAGATATGCAATTTGTATTTTTCTATTTTAAAATGATTATCTTCAGAAATCATACTAAACCTCTCTGCATTCACTAGAGACTCCTACTCTTTTTAGCTGGACAAACAAAAAATCTGTATTGCATATGTTACAGATTTTTATTCACCTATCAGTGTTAAGTCAAGTCCTGAATATTATAGATTGATCACTGTTTTACCATGCAGAAATTATTTTTGTCAGAAAGTCCTGATAAAAATAAGATAAGGAAAAAATACCTTGGGAATATATGAGAATATTTTTTAGTAATGAAAGTATCTCATAGGTATTAATTAATTTAGATTTAAATCTTTCTCTATCTAACAAAATATTTGACATTACCCACTTTCTTTTCCTTTGACACTTCAGATATTTTCCATTTCTTTAACTCTCTCTCTAGGCAAGCTGCTTGACGAATTCTGGAAAGCAAAATATAATAAAATAAAATAAATTTTAAAAAAGAGGGAAAAAAGAGAAAAAAGGAAGAAGAAGAGCCTTGAGAGTCAGGCTTTTGTTTTGATTTTGTTCTTTTTCTTCCTACTCAGATCTCTCACGTATCCGTTTTAAATGACATTAAAACCTCTGGCTCCACAATTTACTAATAATTTGAAAGGCAGTTAATTAGTGGGCATTGAACAAATATAAAGCTCTCCATATTCCTCAGTCATATCTTCTTGTGTATCATACTGTCCATAAACTAAAGTGACTCAGTGGACACCCTTTACCAGATAATTTTGTCAGAATATCAGGCACCTCATTGAAAGGGCTTCCAGTATTTACTGAGAATATTCTGCAAGAGACATACATAGCCTGGAAAGATGACAGAATTGATGCATAGCTTCTGGACAATATCCCCCTACTTTGCCATGAATTTTTATTTCTTTGCAAAAACTTGAAGTCTGTGGGCTGGTTTTACCTTTTAGCTTTTCTTTCATCTTAGGAGACATTTTTTTTCATTTCATCTTTTTTTTTTTTTTTTTTGTCTGCAGGACTACAATGGTGATGTAAGTAATGATGCCTTCTCAGGTGTGGTGTTGCAGCTACTGAGATTGATGGTATACAAAATATTATTTTGATAGGATTTTGATAGTGTTACAAAATGTTAAGGATACAGTTGTTAAGATGAATAGAAAAAAAATTACATAACCATAACTTTCTCTTGTAAGTCTTGTAAACCAAAGCAGCTGGGCTGCAGTGTTCATGTTTTGCTTCAATGTCCTTATTTTTTTTTTCCTCAAATGAAGCAGTATTTCCAGAGACTTCAAGTCCTACAGCAAATTTCACTGAACTGTTTGAACTCTGCTCTTCACTGAGGTCTTGGGACTACAGAAGTCTGCTCACTAGTTCTGGAAGCTGATGTTGATGATAGTTATCTTAAGTCACAAAACTTGTGGATGGCATAGGTGTTAAAATGTAAATTAGATTTCTTTCTTAACATGAGAATAGAAATCTGATATCAAAGGTAACAAGCTAAGACCTTGCAGATAATAATTTCTATTACTAAACAGAGAAATTGTTGACATTTTTGAAGGATTTTGGTAAGTTTGTCTTGCTGCATTTGAAAGGCTCATGTACTCTACAAAAAAAAAACCAAAAAAAAAATTGAGGATGTCAGTCCTTTGACATCAATTATTTAGCACTTCTGTTCCCACTGTACTACGTGCTAGTGTAGTCATATCATTAAGTAGGCAAGGATTCTTCAGTTTTGGAAAAAAAGCCACAGAGTGGGGTGAGCAAAAATTTTACAGAGCTTTATAACAGAGAGAAGAATTTAAAGAATTGACTTCAAAGACTTAGTATTGGATGAAAACTCTTCACTCCACTGCTGCTATTTCTATCAGTTAAAAAGCAAAAATTACCTTAATGCTTTTCTTAACACCTTTTTCATGGAGAGAAATATGTCTTATGCATAAAAAAAAAAAAAAAAAACAGAACGGAAAGACAGTAATTAAGAGAGAGGATTTTATGACCATGATTTATTCTTTTCATTTTCCTTTTGTATGATTTGTGTTGGTTTATGCTGCTGAGTTTCATATTCACCATGGCTACAAAAAATTGTCTATTTGTAAGGTGTAAGACAATTTACTCCAGCAAAGTCAGTCATCTGACAAAAACTGTGTTTGTGGGATTGTGCTTTATTAGAAATTCCCTAAACTCCTCTACAATTCACGTATGACCCACATTCCTCACTGCCTCCCCTTGCTAGAATTGAGATTGTAGAAACTACTGAAGCAACAGTACGACACTACAGCACTACCAGAGGGTTAGCAAGACTCAGCTCATTTAAAGTGCATGTGGAATACCACTGTTTTTTTCATTTCCTATTCCTTTTGTTTCTTTTAATATATTCCTTTAAAAGCATGCTTACTCAAACTAATAACAGTGATTTGAGTCCTCATTATAGTCTAAAACCTTTATATTCATAAAAGCTTTTCATCTGGCAAGCTTTCAAAAAAGTTTAGTGCAGTGCTTGTGCTTAACAACAAATCTGAGCATAAGGAAAGGGAATTTCACTTTTCACCCCAAGCAAACTTCTTATTGTGTTGCTCAGAGGTGCTTATAGTGACAGTGACTGCGGTGTGGCAGGTGTTCTGTGATGCTGGATAGTAAAATTTCTGTGTGAAACTGCATATTCACTTAATGTCGGTACCTTCCTGCCAGCTTCAGCTTTTGAATGATAAATTATGCAATTAAACCTTTTGAGATGTGCATAAAATAACTTGCCTGATTCCTGTTAACCCTAAATAATTCTTCGGACATTATGGAATAAATCTTTTTGTCTCAGTAAGAAGTTTTCTTTTTTTCAAGCCTGACACTCTTGATAGCTTCCAAACACCAAAAGGAAGAAACCAATTAAAACTTCAAGAAAGCTACAATTCTCAAGGATGCCTCAAGTATTGGCCAAAAGTAGTAAGATCATGAAAATTCCAGATGAAATGTTCTCTAATTTCTCTCCTAAATTACTGGCTTATTGTTGATTTTATATTTGAACCAAGCCAAATTTTATTTACTCATTTAGTTAGGGACTGAATATATCTGACAGCTCTTTTTATGTCATAATTGACTTTAAAGAGGTCTAATTTTGCCTGTTGATCTCCTTCTTATTTTGAAGTTATCCAAATTATGTATGAAACTGGAAACTTTACGGGTGGGTGAATGAAAAAAATCTGGTAAAAGTGATTTTAAGGGCATAATTTTATTCAACTGCATGGGAAAAATGGGATATTTAGCAGATAACCTAAGACTGAATTAGGTTTACTCTGCACAATTTATTTCCACGGCTTTTCATCCATGGGTCACATCATTTGGAGCTATACTTTCTATGTTACAGTTTCTATGTGAATTGAAGATTTCACTGAATTTAGCAAGACTTTCAGCCAAGAACATTTAAAGATTTTTGAGCTTATGGGAAAAGAGAAGAAAACAGCCACCCTCACTCCTGAGGAGAAGGAAGGCAAGTGTAAAGGGGAAAAATCAACACAACTGATTCCTTTATTGGCTAAGTGATCAAATACTGTCTGTTTTGAAGTCTAAAGACACTTAACTTGGATCTCTGGTGAGAGATACATGGGAGAGGAATGTTTTCTACACTTGGAGTGTTAGCTTGTCGCATGCCTTGTTCATGGAATACCAGCTGTGGAGCTGTCACCTGGCAGCTTTCATAAATGGCATCATTATGATAGGTGTTACCTCAAGTTTCAATATCTCTCTCTGTTAAGGCTTGCACTACTGTGAAGAAGATCAGGATATCACTTTAATACCATTTTTTATTAAAAAAACCCCAACAAATGAACCAACAAAGAATTCATCAGGCCAAACTGATAAAGAGTCAGATCAGAAGAAAGGCATCAAAGCTCTCAGCCAACCAGAAATCTTGTCATAAAAAAAGATGAGCACTTTCATGATGATTACATGTTTGCCATGTTAATTAACCCAGAATATTTTGTGGACCCATTTCCCACTGTCAACAGTGGCACAATTTCTACTGGCAAATTAGGGGGTTGCATTGGGTCACATTAATTCTCCTCAAGAAAGCTACTTTTAAAAATTCATAGCTTTAAAAAAATTCTGAATATTTTACAGATAAACATTTCTGTTCTCAAATGTAAAATAATTTTATTTTGTGTCTCCGTGTATTTGTGTATGCATGTATGTACACAAGCATACTTCTACATACATTTTCTAGAAATTTACTCCTAATAGTGAGATTTCTGCTGTTTCTTGACGTGTTTTGAAACATAATAAAGCAAAACACAAACACACTATTCTGTCTTATATCAAATCTCAGAAATAACTTTAAAGCACCATGCAGAAATAGAGGTAAAGGTGGGTGCCTTTGCTGTACTCTTTCTTCAGATCAACTGGGATTTTGTTTTTTTTTTTTCCTTTTATAATTAGCTGATAAAATCCAGGTATATAGTTAACTCTCTTCCTAAAACCTGGAAACTAGTCCTTTTTTTACCCCATAAAAGATAGAATGTAGAAATAGAAACATAATATTAAATAATTTTTACTTATCTAAGGGTCTGGCAAATATTCCACAAACAGAAAGTCAGTCACATAAGTTAGGCAAGAAATTGATTTGACAGTATACTTAAGTAGTATCAAGGTTTATTATTGTATAGCATAGTAGTCTGTAATGTTCTACCGGTAGGAGAATATATATTATAATATCGTCGTTCATCACTTGATCCATCTTAGAATGAATCACAGAATTGTAGAATGGTTTGGTTTGGAAGGAACCTTGCAGACCTTGTTCTAACCCCGTGCCTTTGCAAGAGACATTATCTGGCCTTACATGGAAAAATTCTAACAAGAAAAGAATAAGCTTGCAAAAAGAGTAAAGATTTAAGCATAGCTTAATGATAGTTCATCCTTTTGAGGACAGACAGCATTATATGTGTGATTTTCAAATTTAACTGTAATTGTAAATTATTTTGTTATCACTGCTGTATGTTTAAATTCCTGTTTCTTATAAAGCATGTTATGATGATATTCAGTTGAGATGTTGCTTATAGAAGGCTTTCTCATCATACAGAAGATGAAGGGTGTTTATTAAAAAGGCAATAAATATTTTCTTAATAACTCTGGCCCTGACTTTCTTGTGGTACAGAGATCATCCCTTTCATTGTATTTGGTTGTATTTGATTCATTTGATTTGTATTCTGGAGACCAAAACCACAATAACATCTGAAAAAGCAATATAAGAACTACTAAGAAGTAAATGAGAGTGTCTTTTCCTTTCTTTAATTACCAAAGAATTTGAACAATAACCTCATGTAAAAGGACTTCCATTCAGTGCATCGATTCCTAATCCAAGTGTGAACGTTAAGCACAAAAACCCCTGAACAGTCAAGATCTAAACCACAGTGTTCCACTTATCCATTGCTTTTTAAAATGTCACCCACCCTTAAATTACTTCAGTTTTCATAGGTGAAATATGGACAGTGCACACTCATTTGCTAAGAAGTCTGCCAGGAGACAGTTAGCAATTCTTGTGATACTTTTTGATCTCTTCCATGGGAAGGTGCAATATAAAAGATCATGACCTGTACTGTTACTTCTATTCATAATGAAAACCATAATTTATAAGATGCTGTCAAGCAAGTCTAAGAGCTAATGTTCCATTTTTAATTCTCATTTTGTGACAGAAATAGTAATGTAAACTTAGAAGTGGGGTTTTTGCAAAGAAGAAAAAAGACCCCTACTATGCAGAATACCTTTTGTTCAAAGAGACAGGTCTGTAGCTGGAGACATTAGACCAGATTTCAATTTAAAGCATTTGTACTTATGTATAGGATACAGTGTTTTGACAGGTGATCATCCTACCCTGCTCTGTACTGGTGCAGCTTCATCTTGAGTACTGTCTACACTTTTGGACACCACAATATGTAATGGGTTGATCTTGGCTGGATGACTCTATCACTCTGCAGATGGATAGGGGAGAGAAAATATAATAAAGGGCTCATGAGCAGAGATAAGGAAAGAGAGAGATCACTCACCAAATACCATCACTGGCAAAATGTGCTCAAATTACAGATATTACTTTATTACTAGTAAAATCAGAGCAGGATAAGGAGAAGTAAAATAAGGTCTTAAAAACACTTTTGCCTTCACTCCTCCCCCCTTCCCAGCTCTTCCTCCTCCTCTTCCCGCAGCACAGGGAGACAGGGAATGGTGATTATGGTCAGTTCATCATACATTTCTTCCACTGCTCAGGGAGAGGAGTCCTTCCCCTGCTCCAGCATGGCGGCCCTCTCACAAAAGACAGTTCTCCATGAACTTCTCTAGCATGAGTCCATCCCACGGGCAACAGTTCTCCCGGAACTGCTGCAACACGGGTCACTCTTCCACAGGGTGCAGTCCTTCAGGCACAGCCTGCTCCAGTGTGGGTCCCTCATGAAGTCACAGGTACTACCAAGAGGCTGATCTGGTGTGGGCTCCTCTGTCCACAGGTCCCTGCCAAAAGTCTGTTCCAGCACAGGTTTTCCACAGGGTCACAGCCTCATCTCAGGTATTCACCTGCTCCAGTGTGGGTCTTCTCCATGGGCTGCAGGTGAATCTCTGCACCCCCATTGTCCTCCATGGGCTGCAGGGGCACAGCTGCCTCACCATGGTCTGCACCAAGGGCTGCAGGGGAATCTCAGCTCCAGTGCCTGGAGCACCTCCCTTCTTCACTGCAGACACTGGGTGTCTGCAAAATTATTCCTCTCACATGTTCTCACTACATTCTTCTCTGATCACAATTACATCTGCATGATAACTTTTTTTCCTGCATCCTAAATAAATTATCACAGAGTTGTTACGCTGCACTTTTTCAGACAACTTGATAACTAGATGCCCCACAAAGCAGCAACACTTACTAGGTAGCTGTCTTTGAGCAAGAGTCCAAAATTCATATCCTGCTTATGTCTGAAAATGCTAACACTTTCTCAAATACTTCACATTGACTCAAAACACATATGTTATAATTTAGAAAATTTAGCCCCCCATCTCTGATTAGTAATTTTGTAAAGTCAATTTCTAAATTTTACACACAGTCTTTATGTTTTCTTATGATTAATGTATTTCCTGGACATATATTTACTGATAACATAACATAAACAGGGTTTCCATTTCCTAGTCAGCACTATTTATCAACAAATTTAGTAGTTTACAGCCAAGTGAAAAAAGTCACTTTATTTGCTCTAAACCTCTGCTTCATTTTTTAAGAGGCTTGAATGATCAAACGTTTAATGACCACAAAATGTCCCTAGTGTTTGGTTTCTTTCCAGTTACCAAATAATTTTGAAACATATTTTTGTACCATGCAACACCTGTCCAATGATGTTCTAAGCAGAACTTGAAATAACTATTTACAATTTCTTCCCACTTCTTTTCTTCTGTGTTTTGTCCATCTGCTTGTATGCAGAACTGCTGTAACAATGGAGGTACAGAAACATTCTGAAAGGTAACTGGATGTCTTCCTGAAGACCAATCAATTGTAGTATGTGGATCAATTTAAAACAGCACTTCCTTTCCACATTTAACAGATTTTGTGCTATTCTAGGACACAGAAACAACCACAGCTTTCTTTAAAGGGAAAAAATGTAAATTTTAATTAATCATTCCAAACATAAATTTTTTTTCTTCTTGTGTCATTTTTTGGAAATACATTAATAAGACAGACTTCTTTGAGATTAGAAGAAATTTAGAATTTAGAACTATCCATCTAGCAGAGTCCATTGAAAGCCTGTGTAATGAGTACAATTCTTGAAGTCCTGGTGAGTTAACACCAACTAGATCAAAGCTAAAAAAAACCTTCAGAAGGTTGAATTTATTAAAAACAAAGTCTCTGATTAAACGTGTTGTTTATGAAATGTTCTAGTTTGCCAGCCCTAGAAACTGGAGTCACGTCTATTCCGAATAAGTTCTCTGTAAGTAACAGCAAGGTAGCTGTCCTGTATTTCTGCAGCAGTGTGAGAGACGGGAAGGATGAATGCTGGGGAGCAACTAGGAATAAAAAATGCATCTAAAGTTAAAAAAGTGTAGGAAAAATGCTTATCAGATAGAAACCATCTGCAGACTAAGTTCTGGAAAGGAATTCAGATTGCAGAGAAGTTCAATTCAGTTGTCTGACTTTGTTCATATAGTTCTATTAGGAGTACAGAGGCAAGGTTTAGACACTTGCTTCTGGCTTAAATGGTCTATGTGGTTCTCATCCTTATTCTGCATCCAAGTGTAGTGGAATAAAAGGGAAAACTTAAATTCATGATCTAAGAAGATTCCTCTGTATCTACTAATATGCTTATGCTAATGGCTGACTAGTTTTCACTGGAGCAATAAGACAGATCACTCAATTTCAAATTCATAAGTATATTATGTAGGCTATAAAAATGTAATCTGAAGGTTTAATAATTTTTTATTTTGTAGCAAAAGCATTATTTTTCATTGACAAACTCCACAAAGAGGAAGAAACAATGCTTGGTCTTCTAATAACAGCCTTCAGCATCTGCTTTTATTTCTTGTTCTTTCTATTATCAGCATATTTATGGTAGTGCTATTTGTAGGCTGAGAGCTTTCAAAAAAACCAGTGAGAGGTGGTTAAATTTTCAGAAGATTCACAAATGAAAGTGTTCCTTACAGTAAAATGATTAACAGAAATAAGGAAAGAGCTTAGATAGCTTTTCTTTCCATTGAGAGTACGGCTCAGAAAAACCCTCTGTGTGGATAAAGTGAAAGTACTAATAATGCATATGGTAGTGTCTGCAGCAAAGTATGTTATCGAGTTTTGCATGCCAGCCAAGCAGAAAACTGGAAGGAAAAACCCACAAAACATTAGAACCTATTATATCTTTAACTTCAGTGCATTTCACCTCATCCTTTACAATTAATTTTGTTCCCTGTCTTGTCACTTTAGTGGTTTATATTCAGAATGGAATACCTTAATCTCCTGGTAGGAAGGAAGTCCTTTACTAGTAAGTCTTGTGTGCTATGGTTCACTTTTACCACAGAAACAAATGTATAAAACTATAGTTCCTACCAGTAATATAGTAGATTGAAGTAATACAGCCTGCTGCAATACTGGGAAAAATGTAGCAGATTTAATTTTCCTATCCCTTCATAAGTGCTGAATTTAATTATTTGGGTGAATTCTTCCTGCAACAAGAAGGAGATTTTGTACCACATCAGTGAATTTACACAAGAAAAACATTTGGCCCAAAACTAGAGAACACTTTCCTAGCTACTTAAGCACAGGCACTTTGCAGAAGTAAAACGGAAGTAATTATTTAAAAAAAGACTTCCCATTGTTGTACAACAGAGTGATTAATGAACTGTAAGAGTAATATGGATGTTGTAACCACCTACTCTTTTTGTATCTTACTGAGAAACATCAAAAGATGCAGCACCAAAATTATTCCAAGTTCTTTACCTTCCAGTTCCCTGTGTCCTACCCAGACGTAGTAGCTGATAAATTTCTGCTTGCCAAAAGCTAATGGTAGCTGGTGTTGTGTTGTCCCAAAAGAGAGATCATCATTTTAGCTAAGGTTATAATGACTCTTCCTGCCATTATAGCCCACAGTTGGCAGAAGACCTACAGCAACTGGATTGAGACTCCTTTGTAACAAGCTATACTCATGTACTTGTGTTGTGTCAATTCCATATTCCCTACTTTACAGATTTTTCTTCACTTGGATGCCTTGCTTTCAAGTTAAGCATTTTGCAGCTGACATTTGTTTTAGCAATTTATAGCTGTCCTGGGAATATATCCCAGCTCTCAGAATTAAAGTGTTGGGAGAGATATGAGGAAAAGTCTTCTATAAATCTTTCCGTAAGAAGATGTAAAAAAACAAAAAAACCCAAAAACTTTTTAAAATAGTCCTCTGCTTAAATACTGCGTGGGGATGATAAAACAAAGATGGTGGGCAAGTAATACTGGCATGACTGGCATATTTTCACTTATTTTAATTTATACCTGGTTAGAATACACCTTTCTTTGGATGTATCTCCAACAAGAAGACTCTTTGCAGTGTGCACTGTTACATTGCAGCAAGTGTTCCACTTAATTTTAGTTCAAAATGGAAATTATTTAGCTGGCATGTAGGCTTTAATATCAAGGTCAATTGATCATATCTGATGTTATCAACAGTTATTCAATTATTTAAAACACCAAAGCTTTTTTGTTACTGACCACCTGCTGTTCTTCAAGTCCGGAGAGAATTTTACTTTAACATCCAAAGGGCTTTTTTAAACATATTTCATACTTTTTCCACTAGCTTTTTGTTTGGATGTTGAAGCACTAAATACAAGATTGTTGTCACTTTGACAAGCACATTACGTTCTCAGATACACATGAATTCCTACAGCAGAGGTGAACAGGCAAGCAGTTATTCTGTGACAACAGTACTGATAAGAGGAGGTGAACAAAATGTCTCTGTCTGTATTTTTGCCTGTGTACCATACATATATTACTGATTTTTAGCAGGGTATGCAAAGAGCCTGTGAGGCTGCCCTTACTACCCTAAATACCTATTGTCTTTTTACCTATTGATTTATTTTTCTCGTTTCTGCAAATAGAAACAAGACTCCTATCCTAATTCACACATCAAGATAGCCAATATTTATGTTGATTTTGTAGAAATGCTTTCTGTTATTGTACTACCACTTAGTTTTCCAACAAGAAATTAGGATTTCTCTTTCTACATGTAAATCATTATTTCCTTTCATACCATGCATCTGAACAAAAAGATTTAAAATATTTAAGTAACCTTGAAGTCACAATAACTGACCCTTTGGAAAATGGCCTTGGATTGTTTTCCTTTAGAGCAGTTATAGAAACACCAAGGTTAAGAGCTTATCCCTCACTCCTAACATTGTATTTTCACTTCACTGTTACTCCATTGAGCAACTGGATAAAGGTGAAGCCTGAGGAATGACAAGGAAGGTGACTCTTACAGGAGAAATTGATGTTAGGGTAGAGCTCTCTTCAGTCAGATTAATGGCTTGAATCAATAGATCTGAGATGTCCTTCTGTACCCAGAAATTCCTGCAGTTTCTGGTGTCCTTTTATCTCCATTTTTTGCTGCAAAATTAAAACATATTTTGAGATAGCTTTTTGGGGGCTGCAAACTGAATAAAGGACAAAGATGCCAAACCAGATGTAGCTTTAGCAAAATAGTTGAAAAAAATCAATTCCCAATAGGTAATATTTTTAAATATATAAAACTAGATGTTACCATTGCAGTTGTGACTTTAAAGATTTATTGTGCAAGCAGATTTCAGCAAGGTTTTTTCACCATATCCTCTCCATTTTGACAACATTTGGTAAAATAAAAAAGAATCAAATTACTTGCTTTAAAACACATATTGGTAACAATTCAGTGGTATGAAAACCTTGTGATATAGGTTGTGAAATATTTTTTCCAAAATATTCAGTGACCTGGCAATACAAGATTATTCACTGACTGTGACAAAGGGGTAATAAATGCTAATGCCCTAACATAAGATTTCTTCATAATCTAACTATAGAAAGCAGAAATTGCCTTTAATAGTTTTCCACAGCTTTAAGAATTAACAAAAATACAAAAGTGAAATATTCTTAAGAGAGAAAGATGTTCACTGGCAAAAAAATAAAATGATGGTTTGAAAGAACCACAGCGTGTGTTAGGATTAATGGTCTGATGCTTGAAAATATTGATGCATTAATTGGAACATCTAATTTAAAAACACCATTTAAAAATACTAAATCATGTGAGAGAATTTGATTCATGTCAATTGGTGTTTATGAAAAAATAAACCCACAAATTTAAGTTTCAGAAACACAAATTATATAGTCAGAGTCAGTCCTTTAATTTACACTTCCAGATTAATAAGAGAATTCATATGTTGTTAGGTGACTCATTCTCTTGTTAATTTTCTAGTTTAACACAAAATGTAACAGATTTAATTCCTGGTTCTCACATTCTAAAGGAGACTTACCGCAAAGGCATTTTCATTTTAGTTCAAGTGAAGTGCCAATTTCTTTAAAGATATTAGAACTGAAAGAAATAAGACATGAAAACAAACAATATGATCAAACAGAGTAGATCTCAAAAACGTACTTGTGAATATGTGTGTCCTGGTGGAATCTATACCCTTGATACCTCATACAGGAAGACAAGCAAATCTTTTAAGAATGGGATTCACCAAAGCAATTCCTTCATTATCAAAAGCTGCCTAAAGTTTTAAGCAGCAAAATCCCCCCTCTATCTGCTGGCAACATTCCTCCTTATGCAGCCCAGAATATCATTCACCTTCTTTTCATGCAGGCGCACAATGCTGGCTCATGTCAAATTTTGTGTCTACCAGGATTTCCCCAGTGTGTACTGTGCATGATGCTATTCACACGCAGGTGAAAGAATTCGCACTTCCCTTTGTTGAACTTCAAAAGGTTTCTGTCAGTCCATTTCTCCAGCCTGACAAGGCAGCACAACCCTCCGGTGTATCAGCTACTCATCCCATTTTTGTGTCATCACCAAATTTGCTGATAGTGTGCTCTTCCCCAGCATCCAGATCATTAATGGAGATGATGAACAGGACTTGACCCAGCGCTGTCTAGGATACATTGCTAGATTCTCATCTCCAAGCAAAATTCATGCCTCTAATAAGTAGTACGACGTTTACGATCCCAGATTATGATCTGGAGCCAGAGACTTTCTCTTAAAACCCTGGTGTTGAACAAAATCTACTCCTCTCTAGAGCAGAGGTAAAATTTTGATTTACTTTTCTGTTTTCCTGCAATTTTTAAACCTGTTTAAATTTTCATAAGGATACTTACTAAGGCCTTAGATATCTATGGTCCAGCAACCTTAAGGCCTGTGATTAATCAAGATTACAAGCACTGATTAAACGCTGATTAAACTGGGAGGAAAAAGTGCAAGTATATACAACGAGGCAGATAACTGAGGAAAAGCATCAGGAGGGCTTTGACACCAACTTGCCAAAATTCTGAAACATAAGCAGCTGAAATAAAGGTAACTGGAAGTGAACATAGAGGAAAATATGATTTTTTAACTTAGTAAAAAAAAAAAATCACGAAACAGTGTGTTCTATAAAGACAGATACTATTCTGAACTCATTTTCTGGAAGAGAGGAATAGTACATAAATGTATATAAAATGAGAAATCAAATGAAAAATACATATTGATAAACCATGCCAAAAATTATAGATTTTGAGAGATCATAGTTATTGTGAGAATGACTGACTAGAGTAAGAATTACTGAACACATAAATAAGTTTCTGTGTGTGTGTCAGTCTCAGATTTTCTGCTATTTTTATTTTATTTGACTATGCAGAATGTCTTGAATGACCAAAATGATCTGAAGTTATTTAAAGACCTAATTAGGGAGCAGTTTACAAGGTGGAGTGAAATCTATGTTGAGCAAACTTGAAAGGCTTTGGAGGTTTGATTTAGATAAACATGCAAAGTGTGAATATTTATTTGAACCTCTAATTTCTTGTAGCTTGTTTCTGTTGTGGATCCAAATGACTCTTTCAAAGCTATATTGGATGAACATTTGTAATAAGGAAGAATATATTAACAGCTTCTAAAGTGTTTGAACTTCAGCTGGAAGGAAATGTTTTCCTTTTTGCCAGTGAAGTATTACTTTATATCTGTAAAATACTGATATGTCACAGAATCACAGAATAAACTTAGTTGGAGAGGATCCACAAGGATCATAAAGTCCAACTCCTGCACAGCACCATCCTCAAGAGACACACCATGCGCCTCAGAGCATTGCCCAAATTCTTCTTGGACTGTCTCAGGCTTGGTGCTGTGACCACTTCCCTGAGGAGCCTGTTCCAGTGCTCAGCCACCCTCTGGGTAAAGAACCTTTCCCTAATATCCAACTTAAACCTCTCCTGACACAACTCCAGGCTACACACATGCTTGGCCCTCCCGGCTGCCAGGGCACTGCTGACTCATATTCAACTTTTCATCAACCAGTTGTAATGGTTTGAAAAACCAGAGGGAGATCCCAAGTCAGGGTTAAAATTTAANCCATCCCAGGTGCAGAATCCAGCATTTTCCCTTCATATGGTTGGTGATTGCCCAGCCCTCTAACTTGTCGATGTCTCCCTGCAGGGCCTCTCTGCCTTAAAGGGAGTCAGCAGTTTTGTATCATCTGCAACTCCTCCCAGTTTTGTATCATCTGCAAACTTCCTCAGTATCCCATCCAGTCCTGTGTTCAAGTCCTTTTTGATGATATTGAAGAACACAGTGTTGCCTGGCTGTCCCAGCTGCTCTCAGTGTAGGACGCCGGCCCGAGAACCCTGGACGCCTCAACAGGCTTGGTGCCGTGGGTTGGGCAGGGCTGGTTCCTGCAGATGGGGGCGGCTCCTCACGAGGAGAGGCAAGGCGCAAATGAAGAGGCGAGGAGGCAAAGGGTGGCG
>VWZQ01004965.1:0-31203 GCA_013397015.1 Myiagra hebetior | reverse complement strand
GAGTGAGTGGCAGCCGCCACAGTTGGGGCCTGCCCCTCCACAGCACCGGGCCTAAGATGGAGCCCTGTGGAACCCCACTACTGACAGGTCACCTGTCTAATGTCACCCCTTTCACTATAACCCTTTGTGCCTGACCTTTGATACAGTTGCTCACCCATCACATGATGTGTTTATCCAAGAGACAGTGTAGAAAGCTTTACTGAAATCCAGAAAGATTACATCAGCTGGCTTCCCATAACCAGCTAGGTGGGTTACCTTATCTTAAAAGGAAATCAGGTTTGATAAACAGGACTTTCCTCTTGTGAAACTTTGCTGGATGTGACCAGTGACTGTGTTGTCCTTAAGGTGTTATTCAGTACCATCCAGAATAATCTTCTCCATAACTTTACCAGACACTGAAGTGAGACTGACAGGCCTGTAGCTTCCAGGGTTGTCTTTCTTGCCCTTCTTGAAAATGGAGACAATGTTCACCAGCTGGCACCTCTCCAGATTTCCAAGACTGCTGAAAAATCAAGAGCGTTTTTGCGATGACATCAGCTTGCTCCTTGAGGATTCCTGGATGAATGCTTTCAGACCCCATAGATTTGTAAGGATACAGCTGGAGCAGGAGATCCCACACAGTTTCACAATCAACTGGGTGTTGATCATTCTCACAGTCATGGTCTTCCAGCTCAGGGTACTGAGACCCCTTTTGTCTGTCATCTGTGTTGAAGACAGAGGCAAAGAATGTATTAAACATCTCTGCCTTGTCCATGTCCCTGTTTGTGAGGTGATCATTCTCATCCTGTAATGGGCTGATGTTATTTTTACACTGCCTGTTGCCATTAACATACTTGAAAAAACTCTATTTTATTGTCCCCCGCAGTTCTGGCCAGCTTCAACTCCAGTTGAGCTTTAGATGTGCATTTTCTCCCTACAGTGGCCAGCAGCATCTCTGTATTCTTCCCATGTCACCTGATCTTCCTTCCACTGGGCATACACCTTCCTCTTTTGCCTTATTTCCAAGAGAGGATCTCTGTTCAGCCAAGCCAGCCTTCTGCCTCACCTGCTTGACTTCCAACATTTGGGAATTGGCTGTTGCTCTGCCCCTAGGAGGTAATGTTTAAAAATGACCAGCACTGATAGACTCCAATGCCTGCAAAAACATTTTCCCTGGGGACTTTACTTACCAGTTCCCTGAGCAGTCTGAAATCTGCTCTCCTCATGTCCAGAGTTGAGGTTTTACTTGCACTTTTCCTCCTGTCAACACAGATCAGAAGCTCGATCACTTCGAGATCACTTTTGCCAAGACAGCTGCCAATCATAAAATCTTCTCTGCTGACAAGCAGCAGGTTGAGAACTCCATCTTTCCATGTTGTGTCCCTTAGGATGTGTTTCGTAAAGCTGTTGACACTGGTAATGCCATTAATCAGCCTCTCTTGATGGGAGAGGCCCTTAGAGTCCTTTAGAGTCCTTGCAAGGAACTTGATAGACAGACGAGGCAAACTCGCAGTAATTGCTTCTTCAGATAGTTGTTTATTTTAGTGTTATCAGCTATTAGCGTAGAAAAGACATAGCAGAACAGAACATGGCAAGAGAAGACGAGAAAATGGCTGCTTATCAAAATTTCACAGCTCTTTTAAAGGTAAATTAACCAATAAAAACTTGAAACAACAGATATTTTTACTTTTCCTCCAATGTTCAGTAAATCACTCTGACACACAGGCTAGAACTACGGAACTTTTCATCTAATCGTCCTAAACTACTTTTGCTTCAAAATATGGGGGACTAGAAGAAGAAAGACGGAGGTTTAAAACTGCAAGGTCTCCTCCATCTTGGAACTTTTACTATTTATCTATTTACTACATTAACAAACCTAAAACTTCTAAATTCTTCCCCTTGTGACATCCTTGCATCATATTCAATCACCTAGTTCACATCTGTGTAGATTTTAATTCCTCCCAGATAGTAGGTAATTTTCTCCATGGGTAAAGGTCAAAAACCACATTGTTCAGGGGAGTTTTTTTCTTCAAAGCAGGCAGAGAAATATTCCCTGCACTCTGGATTCCCACAGTTGTCATCTAGGTTTTTTAGGAATCTTCTGGCATGGCTTGTACCAGCTGTGTGATTCTTCCAGGTAATTTCTGGCAAGTTGAAGTCCCTCATAAGGACAAGGGCAATTGACTTGGAAGCTTCCCTTAGTTCCTACAGTATAATTCATTGGTGGCAACATCCTGGCTAGGAGGCCTACAGTAGACTCCTATAATGTCATTCACATTATTTGTTTGCTCTTGATTCCTATCCAGAGGTTCTCAACTGTGCCATTGCCAGCTGTGTCATGAAGATAAGAAAAAAAATTAAAAAATAGAATGGAGAGAAAGAGCATACCATCAAGTACTGAAAAGGGGAGGAGAGTTACCCAAGGTATAAATAGTGTGGGCTCAAAGTCTCTGTCTTAATTTTTATGGGCTATAAATGTTTTTAATTGACCATGGAATGAATCCATAATAAAAGGTTATATCTCTCAAAACTAACTTTTGAACAAAAATACACATGAAAAGTAATACTGAAAACATTTAAAGAGGAATTCTTGCAGGTATTCACTGATAGGAATGTGTCTAAGGATTCAAAAAACACCAGTGTATAGAATTAACTGAAGATAAGGCTTATTGCGAGCACTAGGCTTTTTCCATGTGCTGTGTTGAACATCAGTTGTGGAAAAAGGCTTAGAAACTATTTTAAGGGATCAAGTGAGAAAATACTTTGAAGGACTCAGGTTGATTAAGAGCAGAAAATATGGGTTTAAGAAAAAAAGAAAATTATGCATTGGTGACTTTTTTTCCCCTTCTAAAGAAAACCACTACAGTTTCTGAGTTGAAGAGAGAAAACTGAAACTTTACTATTTGAAATATTTTGGCAAGATTTACATTGCAGGTGTAGAAGTTTTATATTAATAAATAACTGAAGCAATAGAATGACTCATTGGCCAAAGGATAATAAACAAAGAAGTTTATTACTGAAAATTTCAGGAGTCACTAGAAAGCAGGAGTTCTTGTCTGGATAGAGTAATAGAGTGTCTTTTGGGACAACCTATGAGAGCTTCCCCAAAATCTTTTGTCCATACAGTCATTTTAGCGCATTACAAGACTCTGAGACTAGCTCAGGCTCAGCAGGACCAAAGAGAGGCACAAGGGGCAGACACGAGCTGTTGAGGTTAGGGAATGAGACCTGTTATCTCATTTTGTAATTTCTAGAATGATTACACAGAGATCTACTTGAATGTGTTACCAGAAAAACTTTCTTATTTTTGAGAATTTTCAGTAGTTTTTAGCATGTGTTTGATATTTAGCAGTCGTCCTTCAAACTCAGTGATTGAAGAGATGTCCTGTAGTATTATTTCTATTTCTTGAGTTGATGAACAAGTGAGCAATGTTTTTGTGGTGCTGCCCAGTCCTGCTGCTACAACTGTTGGACCAAACGAACATAAATTGACTTTGTGCCAAACAGACTTCTGCTTTCTCACTTCCTTGCAAAGAGTAAATGACAGAGTTATCACATGAAATCTTGTGGTGTTCAGATTTATTAAACCAAGTTGTGGAGGTCTACAAATTACTAAAGTTGAATTTCAGTTGTCAAATTAGCAAAATTTGAGAACAGGGTTTGTGCTCTATTTTCCTCATTTTTTTCTAATTATGTCTGATGCTTACAAACTCATGTCAAAGGCTTCACCCTTCTTTTGTTATCATAGGAATTATCATCGGAAACAGGGGGAAAAATAGGAGCGGAACAGCAGAGCACCAAAGCTAACACAAAACTGCAAACCTATAGAGACAGAAGCTATACATAAGTTCTACTATGTACAGAAATATTAGTCCACAGCAGTGGAGAAATGAAGCATACAGGCTACAACCTTCCAAGAGTGTTTTAATCTAATGTTGGAATAACAGAATTGTTAGTGAATGCAGCTGTATTCCTTCTTCATTTGTCATCTTATTAAGTGCAATTCATATCTAAGCCATGTTTCATCTGGTTTTGTCCATAAAATGGAACTTAAAAACGGTTATTGCCTCTCTAGATAGTGTTCACACCAGTTAACACATTTACAATTACATCTTTTAACTCAAAATATCCATCTTGCAGCAAAACATAATTGGAAGAATACACTTTAGGATGGAATTATTTCTTTTCCAAACAGAGAAAAAACCCAATCACTGATGATACAAAACGGTGAAGGTATTGAGATAGGAAACCCACAGCCTCGTTTTTTTTTTCCTGAATTCTGAACATCAGAGACATAAGTCAGCATATGTTTTATCTAGAGAGAGTTCTGATTGTAGGGGTATTGCCTACCCAAGATTCTATTTACTTTTATCACTACATAGTTTACAAATACCACTGGATTGTGCGATTTTCATCTTTTCCCCAATTAATGAATAACGTTTCCAGCTTTCAGAAACAAGGAATTTTTTAATGAAAAAAATGGTTGCCTTGCCATTTCTAAGCATGCTAACAACATATCATTACAGTAATTATTAGTTTAAGAAAAAAAGAGCTCCAGGAGGGACAAGTGGTTCAAGTTTAATACATTATTAAAACAATTTCAGAGTGAATTACTGTATCAGTATTGGTTTGCAAAAAACTGACAGCAAAGCTAGCCTTTCTCCCACATTTCACAGGAGTGGTCCCAGGAGAGAGAGAGTCTGCAGCCAACATGCTTTAATCTATGTGAAAGTAAAAATGGCTTTTGTGTCTAACACAGAAACATTAGAGGGTTGGCTTTTTTCCTTCTGAAGGATGTACATTAAGGGTTCAGAATAATAGATCAATGTTCAAAATATCCCAGAACTACAATGCATTTTTCAAATATCTGGCTTAGGAATGAAATTGTGTAATAGTAGTCTAATAATGTGCTCTCTTCAAGATTTCAGGGTCATCTTTTCTGTTTGTCAGGTCGTTTGCAGAACTCATAAGCATGAGTGGTTAATGTAAATCAGGATATGCTTTGATAATGAAAGGAAAATTCAAGAAAACCAAGAGTTTTAGATAAAGACAAACTTTCTTGGCAAGTTGTTTTGATTATATATTTTTGATTGGAAGGGGTTTTTTTTGTAATTAGCAGCAGAGATTATATATTATTTCTCTAATGAAAGAATCGGCTGCAAATCCTAATTTTTTACTTTTTTACCTCTTAACTAATAACTACATTTTGTTAATTTTAGTAAAATATATATCCCCTTTTTAAAATTTTGTGTTTCTTTCAAAATTGAATGGAATTAAGCAGCAAAGTTTTCAGTAACAGAAAAAAAACAGCTGGGTGTCACTCCTGTGTTACTGGTATGAGAAACATTTGCATTAGCAGATCTCTTCTAATCAATTTACACGTCAAATAAAAGAAAGGATTGAGAGCTACACGGATGTTTGAAATTCAACTATTATGTGTTTTACTTTGATTTTCCCTTTGCTTCTGGTTTCTGTTGCTTTTGCTTTATTTATTTTTTTTTTTAATCATTAGATTCCAGAGCAATATTGTTAAAGACACTGATAGATTTACATTTATTTTAAATGCCATATAATATTGAAAAAGAGACAGAGAGATGGGCAACAGCTGCCAGAAAGGCAAGGTTTGCAGCCATGTTATAGTGTATTTTACTCCAAAACCAAGCAAGTAGTATAGGAAAAGCAGGATGGGAAAAGCTAGACAAGTTGAGTATACCTATATGCTATAAGAAATTAATCTTTCCTGATACATCAGTTTCCTAATGGTGATTGCAGGGTGTACAGATTTCTTAGTGTGTTGGCTTTTGTGGTTTAATTTAAGAAGATAAACAATTTCTAGAATTGTTATTTAAGAAAATTATTTAAATTTCCATTAGAGATTCATAATATACCATTTAAACAAGTTGTATGAGTGAATACTAAGTCAAATATTTTGCTGTTAATACTTAAATAATGACTACAATGCAAGTATTTTTATAATTATCAGAGCTTCATCTTGTAGAGAAGTAACTAAAAGGTTATGTTATATTATGAACTAAATGCTCATTGCAAAAATAGTTTCTGTTTGGAAAGTATAAATGTGAATGAGGAAGAATGATTGTCCAAAAATTATAATCATCATAAAATCTAATTCTCAGTTTAAATATATTGAATATAATAAATACATTCAGTTATATAGTCACAAAGCCATCTTACTTTTACCATTATGTAAAAATTGCCACATTGAACATTGTCCTCAAAATTACAGTACTGTCACGTTGATTTTTTCATATCATCAAGAAACAGGTAAAAGCAAAACATGTAATTCTAAATGCAGAAGATAATAATTTTCCAAGATTATATGACTACCTTGCACCAGTTCACTGTTGTGTTGGGCTTATGTGGCCAGATTTTGATTACAGAGGTGCCCTCTGTGAGAAGCTGCCAGAAGCTTCCCCATGTCCAGCAGAGCCAATGCCAAATGGCTCCAAGGTGGACCTGCTGCTGGCCAATCGGAAATGGCCATAGCCCCTCCGTGATAACGTGTTTAAAAAGGAGAGAAAAGTTATTCCACAGGTGTAATTGCAGCCAGAGGACAGCAGGGTGAGAATATGTGAGAGGAACAATTCTGCAGGCACCAAGATCAGGGCAGAAGGAGGGGAGGAGGTGATCCAGGCACTGGAGCTGAGATTCCCCTGCAGCCCACAGAGGACACCTATGCCAAAGCAAGTGGATGCCTGAGAGGAGGCTGTGAACCCCTGGGAAACCTTTGCTGGAGCAGGGTCCTGGCAGGGACCTGCAGATCCATGGAGAGAGGAGCCCATGCTGGAACAGGCTTGCTGGCAGGACTTGTGAGGGACTCACCACAACTGTTTATTTTACAAAAAAGCTGAAAATTATTACATTTTTGTTTAAATAAACTCTATGGGGAGGAATTTGCATTTTTAAAAGCTAAGACCATTCTAATGATTAGACCATATTCCCCTAGTGATATTTAACTTACATTTCATTGAAACTAATAGACTGTATGGAGCTATGTACAAAGGCAGGATATGTTTGGTTCTGTTTCTACCTTTCCATCAGTTTTCATATTTAGAGGATGAAAGGCTAGAGCCACCAAAGTGGGGCTTGCTCCCAGAACTCCTGAGCAATCTCGCATATTAAAGTTATTGTAGGCTGACTGCAGATGGGAAGGTCACAGTCTAGTATTACTTTTAAGCTGATTTTTGAAGCTGAGGATTGAGTAGGAAACGTGGTCCTATTCCATTGTGCTTACACTGGGCAAGGGGAACGTAGAGTTTTGAAAACCCCAGAAAACATAGCCATCTACTTCACTGAATATTTTCCCATTATAGAAACTGTTGACAAAAGATGCAGGCAGGTTCACAAGATAGGTGTCAGGTATATGGCAGGAACAGAAAATATCAGAATTGATGCTCAGGATGAGAGGGTTCTCTGAAAGAGGAAATAGTACAAAAGTGCTGTTGAATTTTCATCTACAACAGCAACTACACACCAAGAGTGACCATGTGTAGTATGCCCTCATCCATAATATTTCATTATCAGAAAGTCTCAGAAATAACTGAAAGCCGCCAGTGTTAGAATTCTGTGATGTATCACAAAAATCTCATGCTTTTATATTTTAGTATTTGGAAAATGAAGAATGAGGTTTTGTGAAAGTTTGGTGCCTCTGGAAGCAGGGGAGACATAAGTTCCTTTACCCTCATTTTACTCTTCCTTAAGATTTTTTTACTACATCTGATGAAAATGATATAGTAAATCCTCATGTCACAACTGGCATGAGTCCTTTTGTTCCCAAACACCATTCCTGCACTCCTGTGCAATCGAGAAGTTCAGTATACTGATATTTGCAAGTGTAAAGAGTGTGGAATCTCCTGGGAGAGATGAAAGTTGTGTTATATTAGATCTTGATGATGAATCATTACCAAGTAGGGAAAAAAAACCATTATTCACTCCATTAAATTTTCACAAACACTATGTTTTTAATTTAATAAACAACTACGTAAGGACATATAAAAATGTGTTTATTATTTTGGAAGAGAATGAAAACTACTCTTTCAGAAAACAGTTTTACTAATTTTATAACATTAATCATATTTCACCAGTTCTCTAGAATTTTAGATGCCATCCCTTTAATTACTGACAATGAACCCTGCAAAGGATACTTGTGTTTATGGTCCTGTTTACTCTAATCTCTGTGGCAAATGAGACACTGACAAAAAAACAGCCACATTTCCATTTTTCATCAATTGTGTTGTTGATGTTTAGAAGTAGGTGGGCACACTTCACATTTAACAAATGATCAGTTGGGTAATTTTAATGACAAATACATCTCTGTGTGGTCCGCCATTTTGCAGGCAGAGCATTTATCCCTGTCAGCACTGCTGTGAATTTCAGTACATCAGCTACACAAAACTGAACTCAATCTTTTACCTACCTTGGGAAATGTGCAACATATTTCTGATTTTCTTCTAAAATGCAGCTGACTAGGATGCATTGCATTTTAAAGTAACAAGAATTCATCAAAGAATAATTGTTATCACTCTGACCCCATGACTCTTTCCCAATCTGTACACCTAGTCACACATGCTTGCCTGCACAATTCCTTTAAAGCATGCCATGCCACAAAGACTCTGTGTGTGTGTGTGTGTGTGTGTGAGACAGGACAATCCTGCTGTTCTGACAGCTGTGGAAGGACACAGACATCAGAGCTCTATTGACATAATGCTGTTCAGAAGAATGCCTTGCAATGCATTCATTTTGGGTAATAAATGCACATTTATTGTGGTCTAGTATACTTTTGTACAAAATTTGTTGATATAGCCTTCTTTATTGAAAATCTGCTTTGTGCAACAAAAAAAAAAGGTGACCGGTGAGTTATGCCTTGAAATATGTTCTCACAGATATACAAACCCACTTTTAATAACTTCTGCTCTCATTCACGTAAATGCCTATTCCATATATCTTCTGTAGCAGGCCTAGGTATAAGCCTGGCACATATTTATACCAGGCTGCAGACGAAGTCTTTACTTTTCCATTGGGTTTCTTGTGAACACCTGGATGCCGTGAGTGGTGTGAACCACTGTCAGCATTAGGAGTTCCATGCAGGGAAAAAGAAGAAATGTAGCGAAAGGTCATGCAATAAAATTTCTGATGAAATGGAGTTGTTAGCTACAAGAATGGACCCTTGCATTGTAACTGGATGGTTTGGAACACTGCTCTTACGGGCAGCAGAAAAAGTCTTAGCTTGTAGGGCCTCTTTGTCCCTGATTAGCAGAGATCTGAGGTTAGGAGCCAGAAAAAACCCAAGATTCATTCAAGTTTTAATTGAACTTGAGCTCAGTTTGTTCAGAATTTAGAGCAAATTCTGTCCATGGACACTGACATGGGAAAGGCAGCAAAAGGGGGGAAGGATGTCTGTATCATTGCTTTGATACTTGAACTTCCACCTGTTGGTTTTGCTTCTGCATAATATAACAAAGTTCCTTTTTGTCCTTCATCACAAATTCTAATATTTTCCTTCCTGACCTATGGGTTGCAGAAAAAGAACAGAAAAAGAGCAATGAATCACTTGGATCCTGCAGTGTTACAGAGCAGCATCAATTCTTGATTTATTACCTTTCATTAGATCAAAATTTAAAAAAAATACAAATAGCTATGAGAAAATGGGATAAGAAAAATGAAAGTAGTGTGGGCAGAAGTAGTTTTCCTCTACATTCTTGGCTGCAGATATTTAGTATTCTGCCCATAGTTCCAGTCTTTTATCCTGCCTGCCTCCTGTTTCTTGTTTTTCTGGCATTCAGCCTTACTTTGGCTGAGCTGATAAGAGGCAGCTGGCACAAAGACTTATTTGCATCTTTCTCCAGCTCTGCTGTGACTCTGTGTGGTAGGTAACAGCTATGAAGGTGGAAAAACTTGGGATGAGCTAAGATTCTAGAGGCAGGGCAAAAGAAAGAATAAGTAAGTAGATGGAAAGCAAAGTCAGCATGGGCTACAGAGATCAATGCTTCTGAGAATACACGGTGGGACAATAACACTCTTCAGACCTTCAGAGAAGACGACAAATTCTCTGCAAAAATGTTCCAAAGAATGGTACACTGGATGTGGTGAAGGATAAGGGATTTATTTGGGAAAGGATTCTTAGGCTGGGGTTTTCTTCAGATTTTTGTAATCTTAACTAATTTTTATAAAAGCAGCAATACAATGATGGCCTCATTTTTTAGGTTACCCTTGTATTTAACATAAAAGTAACAAATATATTCAATAAACTCAGTAAGCATATCTAAGATGAGTGGAGGAAAAAGAAATTCTCAACATGCATAGCAACTTGCAGTGTTTTCTAATCTGCAGTCTAGAATATTTATTGTTTTCATTTCTGGTTTTTTTGGCCTTTAAATGAAGAAAGATAGTTTAATGTGCCCACATTAACAATTTCTCTGTCTTTCTGTTTATGCTTTACCCTTTTATCTATAAGGAAATGCATCCATAAATGTTCTTTAAACTCTTAAAAGCGTGGAATGTCCTAAACAGCAGGAATTATAAAAGCGAATGTTTCAATAATGAAAAAATGCAGCCATATTTCTTACACATCTCATATGATTTCTTCATGAATTATTCACAGGAAGACTTGAATACCAAGAGCCTGGAAAGTTTGTTTCTATTCATGATTTCACTTATCAAATCATTGCATAAGTTAGAAACCTATTTGATTCCCAGCTGATTGCTAGAGTCCTTAGTTTTGATTGGGGATGCTGGTTTTGCAGGTAAAAGTCAGAAAAATATTTAAGCAGAAGTGAAATTGATCCCTTTATCATGGAAAAGAATAAACCTTATCTTATAAGCCTTAGCATGTTGAAATAGTATGAGAACATAAAATAAAGCTTTTCTGGATCAGATCAAATGGTTCAGCAAGTTCAATGACAATAAGATAATTCTTAGGGAAGGCACACAAATCTGAACAATACCCAGTATGAATTTTTCTCATGTTTCTCCACAGTAATTGGATTAATGATCCTGACTGCTCTCTTCATCATCTAGTTTTCAAACCTATTTCTGATTTTTTTTTCAATACCTTTTTGGAAGCAGCTGATTCCATCAACCTCCACAATCTCCCCTAGAAAGAGATTCCACAAAATTTCTGCCCACTCTGCAAAGAAATATATTCTTTCACCTATTTTAAGTGGATGTCCTGTTTGTCTCAATGGATATTCTCTAATTCTAGGGTCAGAGAATTAGGTGGCTGACTGTTCCATGTTCACCTTACCCATTTCATTAATGAATTTGAAACCATGATCTCACCTTATTCTTCTTCTCTACAAACTGAGGGGTGCACAGTTGTTTTCATTTCTCTGTTTGAGGAGGTGAGAAGCCCTTCATCATGTCAGCTGCCCTCTTTGTGCTTATTCTTTCTCCAGGAAAGCCTTTTTGAGATACAGAGAGCAGCAGTACAGGTGACCCTACAAAACCTGCACAATTTAAAGCTTTCCAGAGAAAGGTACTAGTGTTTCTCCCTCTCTTGGGAGAGGAAAAGGAAGATAGAACAAATGATATCTAATAGTCATTGTACTTAAAGGAAAAAATTGACAGCACTGAATGGGATTTGAGGAAGAGACCATAGTAGAGCAGAAATAATTTTCAATTTGTCATAAAACCTGTAAAAGTGTGATTATGTAGTTATTTTGATTGCACATAAGAATAGTTTTCCACAGGTAGGTAATATATGATTACTTGTATGAGAAGTAAAGCTGCAGGTTTTGTGTTTGATTTGAATACTCTCTCCATCTATGTTTGTGATAACTGCCAGTTATTTTGTCACAGAACATTTTTGGATCAGACAGTATCTGAGTGACAGAAAGTGAATCTTGTACTCCACTACAGAGTAATAAGAGTTCAGCAAGAGTGTAAATTGTCAGGATATCAAGAAAGGGTTTTGGAGTTCAGAAAGAGTGTTCTCCTCTGAGACAGAGATGAGAGTTTCTGAGGCTCCAATATCTTCAACTGATAAGGCTCAGGAAAGTCTCATACACCTCACACAGTAAGAGATGCTGTTATGGAACTGTCATTAAAAAATCATTGACATTCTAGCCTTCCCCGAAGTGTGTCTGATAATTTTAATGAGATCCTAAATAAATTCTAGCGTGAATAAAAATAAGGGGGGTTCATATCATCACACGAGATTCTATTTGTGCAGTCAGTGTCTAAAAAAGCAAATTACAGACATAATTATGTATGCTCTTATTTTGTCAAATAAAAGAATCCAAAAACTCCCCCTCCCCTCCCCCCAAAAACCCCAAATCCCAAATCAGACCAGAAAATACAAAAAAGCCCAGCCTTTTCCAAAGTATTTGACTTCCTGTGATCCCAGACTGGAAGAAGGAAGCAAAAATGACGTTTCTGAGGAATTCCAGGAGGCTTTGCTTTTATTGTTTCCTTGTACAAGTGTGCCATTTTAAAAGTATTTGTAAAAGTATGCTTCTTGTATGTAACATCTTCTCCAGACTTTCTTATTTATCAGAAAATCTTATGGATTGGACTACTCTTTCTTCATGACTAAAATTTTCAGCAAGGCTTCTGCATTGTTGCAATTCTCTCATGATACATCACTATGTTCCTTGTAATATATTCCTTGCAACACAACTTTTAACAAGTGAATGCTGAGACTCTTGTTAGGTGAAGATGATATTTGGTCTTGTTATGTGTCAGGAACCATTTTTTTCAGGTTGCTGAGTGCATTTTAGCTATTTTATTTCAGAGGCATGGGTCTTTTGTCTTAGGTAATCTACTGTCTTTTGTGCTTAGACAGGTTTTCATGGGTTTTTACATAAACTTAATATGCTTATTTACTGACAGTTTTTTCTCAGCCTGAAACAGAATCTTGTCACTTACTGTTTTAATGTTCTTTTCATCTTCATCTCTATTAATAAGATGTGATTTTCTCCTGTACTGAAGAAAATATGACATAGGGTCCTTCCTGTTTTTTTCTTTAGTTCTTGCAGAGGAGTCAATTCTAAATCACACAGGAGGCTGATAGACAAGGAATAAATTGCTCCAGCTCACACAAGTCTGAGGTAAACCACTTTCAAAGCTATGCAAATATTTGTGATGTACTGTTCCACTCTTGAAGTTGTGGTAGAAAGGAATTCTCTTGCAAAGTGAAGTGAACAGAGGAAATAAAGAGGTGCTCTTGAGATATGATATCCTTCATGTAAAGATGTTCAAAGCAATAACTGAATATTTCTTTTTCTTGGTGATTTGTAACACAGTAAAAGGTGGGTACACCGGAGATGGAATGCACCCAATTGTTCAGTCAGTAGATTCTTGGTACAAAATATCTCTGGGTATAAGTACTACTAAAAGACATATAGGGCTCACACTCATATTTCATGTGCACTGACAAACTAGTAGCACAATTGCTACTACTACAAAGTATTACAGATCTGGAGAAAAATAATATCTTTGCAGCAGAGACAAAGGAAAAGAAGATCTGAATGTCTCTGTGTTCCTGCTGCCTTAGTTTTGTTCTTTCATTTTCCTTAAATATACATTTTCCACAATTTTAACTTCTATTTAGTGACCTATAACCTCATCTGTTTTCAAGGGCACTTCAATTTAAGAGCAGCAGTAACAGCAACAGGAATAGCAGAAGCAGCAGCAGCAGGGATTCTGCCTGTATAGCTATGAGAAGTATTTCAGTAATGAAAGGGATAATTGGGGCTCCCTGCCTCTGCTGTAATTGAAAGTCTAGTATAGTGCCTTTTCATTTAACTTTATTGCTTGAGTTCAAATTGTTGTATAGAAGGGAAAGCAACACTAGAATAATGTCTCTACTAGTGCTTTCCTGTCCATTCACCAGTTTGAAACCTAGCATTAAAGTTAAAAAGAAGAGCAATTAGACATTCTATTATTAAAGAGGAAAAAACTATAATTATAAATTTCAGTAATGAAAAAGGATTGCTTACCAAATATTTACTTACAAGTTCTTTCTATCAGGTTATCTCCAGTGAGCTGGGAAACAAGTAACATGGTAACACAATTGTCCAGGTAATTTATTCTGAATTACAATGGAAAACCTTTTCACTATGAATTGCAATGACTTGTAAACTAAATGGCTAAAGCTATTCCATCTGCTGAGAAAGCATAACCTTAAATCTGCAAAGTGTTGAAGTATTTTCACTTTCTACTGTCTCAACTGCCAATGAAGATATGTAGTACATTGCACAGTACTCTGATAACAACTATTCTTAGACAATATATTTTTCAAACTTTCTTAACTTTTTTCTGCTGAGCTGATATCTGGGTCTCTACAACAGCACACATGTGAAGAGAAATACAATGGGATTAACCATTCTAAATATATTTGAAATATTATGCTCATAATTTTCAGGTATTTGTGTCACTGTGGGGGGGGGGAAAGCAATTTTGGAAATAAATACTAATTATGGATTAGAGCACTATGTTTTCTGTCTTATAAGAAATTGTAGACCCATAATGCTCTGTCTTCCTCCTATCCTGACATGACATCAGTTGGCTTCTGTTTTCAGAGTAAAACCCATGTAGATACTCTGCAGTGATGAATCTATAAAGTCTAGTTTTGTCCCTATCACTACATATGTTATTGTATTTCAAGTAAAATAATGGAGCTGCTAGGGACGTACCTCCTTTAAAATTAGAGCAAAAATTTTCTTTGTATTTAATTCATGGGCTTGGAGAGGGATACTTGATATTTTACAGCAAAATTCAAAATAAGAAATGCAGGGAAAGAATCTTCAAGGACATGAAACAAAAATAATTCATCAACAATCATCCTCTCCTGCCTTCATGAAAAATGACAGTTCACTGTCTGGTTTTTGTATTTGCATATTTTATTAGCTGCTCAGCCCTGTAAGCTATTTTTAATAGATGGATATTTCTAGTATGTGTAAAGGGATGGAGACTCATTTAGACTTTCCATTCTATATCAGTTAAAGGTTTTTTGAGTCAATACATGTCTAATTCATGTCCTGTGAAGAGTCAGTCATCCTATGCTAGTGTTAAAGAACTGCCATGGAAACACAGATGTGAAGACAAAAGAGGACAACAAACTGAGGTATCATTGTGATGTGAATTGATGTGATGTGATGGAGAAGATCTCTGACCAACCTGAGATTGTGGGAATTTTATTGCTATGTAGTCATTAACTTCATCAAAGCTAGAGATGAATTTGGTTTGGGTACAAACAGAACAGGGGAGTGGGCATTATTAACTAATAACTGTGTGAGTTCAAACTGATCTGCGTAATGTGAGCCCTTGGACTAAAGGTTTATTTATATTTTACATTTTGGTTGTCTACTACGTACAAGCTATTTTGTCTCTGTTCACAACTCCATGCAAATAGCTCCAGTTAAATAGTCCAGTTCTACTTGGATTATACTTTGATGTGCATCAGCTCCTGAAAGCATTCCTATGTCGCTATTCCTCTATCAAAGACAATGGCCCCTGTCTCAGAGCAACTACTTCCTAACCTGACTCAGCACACAGAATTTCAAATTATTGGACGAATACAAACAGTCAAGTCAAGTCTCCTTCTTAATGGTGCTAAAAGATTCAGTGTTAATGAAAAAAAAGAAAAGCTTGTGGTTGCATTTTTTTTATATACTTACTCGGCTCTGTTATGATAAAGAAGCTGGTAAAGAATGGCATCAAAACTAACCTTTATTTCTATGCTAGAGAACTAGTGCTCTGTTGCTACAGATCATAAAAATGGGGTAAGACTTTTGACACATCTTGTCATTTCTACCCTAAATATCCTAGAAACCTTGTTAATTGAAATTCATGAGGAATTTTACTGCCTGTGGCATGGGGGTTGGAACTAGATTATCTTTAATGTCCCACCTAACCTAAACCAGTCTATGATTTTGTGATTCTATGATCTTACGGTAATTCTTTCAAGTTCCTTCTGGGCAGGTCAAATTAAATAATTTCCATTGCCATTAGAAGGTAACATCTTCCCTCTACTGTGCTGCACAGTAAAGAATATTTCCTGCAATGTCCTTAAAGACATCCTTAAAGACAGATATGAGATATGAAACCTGAAGTATACTTGCTTTATTTGTTGTTTTGGCTCCAACACAGTATATACATGCAAGAAAGACTTGTTTTCTCCCCTCTGTATTTTTTTTTCAGGTAATATTTAGAGATTCTAAGTGTTTTGCCCAATTGAATAACTAATGGGAAAGTATAAAATGGAAAGTAAATTAAGATCTTTTTGAAAACATATTGAATTTTCCTGGATATTCCCAGTTTCCATTAAAGCTGAAAAAACCCAGAATATAATGGCTGTGTAATTTTAAATGGGGACATGAAACATGCTTTCATTCCACGAGAATGGAAATATTCTCAGCTCTGAAAAGCAAGCAGAAATTAGTAAATATTAGAAAGTTTCCTGAGTATTCATTAAAATTTGTACTGTTGAGAAGCCTTAGCTTTCCTTCCACAGTGGAATGCTAAATCTCTGTTGATAAGGGTAACAATGTGAAAATTAAAATTAGTAATGGAATTACAGAATTCATGCAATTATACAAGAAGAAATTTTGTAATAAAGAAAAGAAAGCTTTGTATATGTACTGGACACAACATTTGTATATCAAGCTTGCTGAGGATTTTGATGTTAGGCTATCTATAAGGTACATGAGGTTTGCCCCACCATCACCCTTAACACGCAAAACAGAAATTATTTTGCTGCTATCAAAAGTGTCATAGCTATTTTTAACTGCAGAGTGCATATTCTGTGTTCTTGATAATCTGTGAATGTTGTGATTCTGTGAATGTCTATTAAAAAAAGTGATGAAATTTTACTCAATGCAGACTGAAATTAGAAGAAAATATGCTTGATATAAAGGTGGAGAAAAGTCTTTTCTAGGACAAACTGGAGAGAGTGCATTTGTATTTGGGATTATGATTGTGTGCACACTGCACACTGAGACGAGGCAAGATTGCACATATTCACACACTATACAAAGACTGGATTTATTCCAAGATGTGGGTTGCGTTTTAGATTGGTTACTCTTTTAAATGAATGATCATTTCTTTTCTATTCTGTTACTTCAACTTCTGGACATGTAGTTTCAGTCTTGGTGAAAGCAGCACAGTTAAAATGCACATAGTAATAGGTATACTTCCTTAATTCTGCAAGATACAGAGGTCAAAAATGTTGTTTATGCTGGATGGATGCTTACAAACATGCTTTTCCTAATGGAACAGTTTTGACAGCTGAGATTGGTTCAGCTTCATGACATTCAGAAATGCATCAGTACATGTCATATTCTTCACAGCAGGATACTTTATGATTGTGTACTGTAATTTACTCTGCAAACACATAGGTATAAAATAATTTTAAAATATTAGGAATGAGGAACCAGAAATCCAATTAAAGACTATTGTGACCATTAAAAACAATAATATTATATCTAGGGTAAAAAAGACTGTAAAAAAAACCCCAAAAAAGCAGAAATGAGAATTATGCCTCTGTGAATGATTTTATTTGTTCAAATGAAAATAATCTTATGAATAAAAATTAACATTATTTCATCAGGAAGCTCAAAGATACCACTAATCTTTATTAAAATTAAAATTTTAGTTTGAGAGAAGTACATTGTCAGGGGCTTCTGTCTCTCCTGATACAACCAAGATGAACCTTAGGGATACTCTACCTTCTTTCAGCTTGTAAGTCTTCAGCTATGTGAGACATTCACCATGTGATGGAATTATTGTACACTGTTGGTAAGGAATAGTCGCAGGAATGGGTAATTCTGCCAAGTATTCTCTGAGGTGTGCATTTGTTATTCCTTATTTCAGTAAGTGACTAATTTATGTTGTCAGAGATTTACTGCCTGCTGTTTAGCATGTGACAAAGTGATTCCAAACTGTACTGTCTGAGTTACTTGAACTGCAGCAAGGCTGGAGTAATTACAGTGTTATATAAGTGGAATTTCAATGGAAACAGTATAGATAGTCCCAGGGAAGTGCAGAGCGCTCTTTTTTTTTCCTTAGATAAGATGTTGCTGCTGTACCAGAGTGTATCTGCAAAGAAATAATAATAAATTGAATATAGAGATTTATTTTATTTATTTATTTATTTTAAATTCAGTAGCCACTTTGGAAAAAGAATCATACATTCCTTGTCAACTTTTTAAAAGTACAGACTAGCAGGCAAAATTGTCTGTTAAATCAGTAAAATGTGTGGTTAAAAAATGGAAGGAAAGCCTATATCCCACAGTTGCTACTCATGTCCCATGAAATGGAGAATGGAACAGAATGTTAGTGTCAGATATACAGAGACAAATTTCCGTGTCTCAGCCACACGTTCAGCTTAAAAAACAATGAAAGAGCTCCAACACACAAAATACTAAAAAATAGTTTCTGTCCTTTACTTATGTTTATAAAGTCTTACAGTCAATACCCAGTAGATAAATTTGATCATATACCCACTTCTGTGTTTTACAGTCCTGTCTTTTTCTGAATTTGTAATTGAGAAAATAGATAGTAGGCAATCATTTTTTGTCCATATCTGTTTATTCAAGTCACATTTCCAAGTGGGTTTTTTTTTTTTTTCTGTAGAAATTGTGGACAGAATTTTTTATTTAATAGGTAGAAAAATTTAAAAACATGCATTGGAGAATGCTCATTATCTAAATATTTTTTCATTCTTTCACCTAGAGCAGACAGCACTGTGAAGAGAACAAAACAGAATCTCCAGTCTTGAGCTAAGTATTGTAAGATCTGGGACAGAATCAGATGACCCAGAAACAGTTTCTGTTTTTGTGGAAATTAATGTTGTGAGGAAAAAAAAAATCTTCTGGAAATGTGGTATTTTCATTACTTCTGTAAGATTAACAGGAAAGAGATGAATCCAAAAAAAATGAATTGGTGTTCAACATATGCCTTTTAAAGTTATTGTGATGAACTAGCAATAGAGCTCCTCACAGGCAATCTACTTTTGATTAGCAGAAGTATATGTTAGGGATTTTCTCCTCAAAAATGGATTCCACCATAGAACACACATCCAGAACCTTCTATGAACATATCCAGTTTCTCTACAACAAAGCAAAATCAATAATCTTCACACAAGTTTGAAACTAAAGTATGCTACTAAAGTAATGTCTCTGACAATGAACTTTCAGTTTTAGTGACTCAAGAGACTTCTTTATTAAACTTGGTAATAAATCAACCAACTTTATATAAAGATCAGATTAGGGATTTTCATAATGGCAAAAGGTTAAGCAAACCTCTATGTTGCTAGTATTTTTAATTTACATCTTTAATGAGGTGTAACATCACCAGAATTGCTAGTTTGGCTTCCCTCTATTTGACTACATAGGACTTGAGTTTCCTTTGATGAACTTGCAGTCATCTCATATATAAAAAAACAGAGAAGCGTATGAATAAGGAGGCAAAAATGGTAAGATTTCCTGCTTACCACAAAACAATTTGCATGCAGATAGGAGGTTTACATGGACCAGCCTAATGCAAGCATGTTATCACCCATCAGAACACTGAAATTGCTTTTAATTACAATTTTGTAAATTTAATAAACTTCATGTCAACATACTAAAACCTCAGGCTTACAATCTAATGTTTCTCTTTGCAACCAGAGTGTTGAAAGTGTTTTTCATCACTTTTCAAAACTCAAAAAAATGTGACTCTCTCCTTTAGTCTTTTTATTTAATTGTGTCTTCACAAGAATGTCTTTCTAAGAAAGTAAGTATTACAAAGATAAAAGCTCACGTAACAATGACATTTAGCACATATGATTGTCATAGTTCTGAATTATTATTGAAATTTTCTAATGAATTCTTTTTATCTTTTAGGCTTTTAATATTAATATTCTGTATGACTGCTTAGAGGAAAAAGTCATATATATAGGAAAAAAATTTTAAAACTTACACAAGCTATTTTGTTCATTTCTGGGAGGGGATAGGTGGTTTGACCTAAGAAAAATTGAAATTACTAAACTTTACCTTCAACATCCTCTGAGGACTCAGATGTTTCAGCACCATGAAATGAAGCTGCCAGTAATTCAGATTTATGAAACTTGCTGCAAGGTATAGAGTGAATAAGCTAATATTTTAACATGTTATATTTATAAAATTGATCTCAATGTCCTTGTTCTTAAAACAAAGGCAAAAGCTAAAAAGGAGCAAACTTAGCTAGTTTGTTTGTTTATTTTGATATATCATTCAGTAAAAAATCTGCGTTTTCAAAATAGGTTAGGTTTGGTAGAACTGAAATTTGTTTTCCTTTATAGTAGCAGCATGCAATACTCTGAAAGAGAAAAGTAAATAAAGAAAAATTTTCTCCAGTAGGGTTCTTCTTGTCACTAACACTGAGATAAAGAGATAAGGGCATTTTAATTCATGATGGCTGCTGACAAAGGGGAGGTGGCAAAGACACCTCTTGATAACCCTGCTGGGCTTCCTCCATGCTGATCAGAGAATATTGCATTTGGTTGGGAACCCCGGGCTGTCCTGAGGTCTAGTGCCTGCCCTTCAGAAAACAAGGTCCGTAGCAGGTGGCTGCTTTAGAAGCAAAGCCATTAGCTCAAATTCTGCCAAGTTCTTGGAGAAACCTGCCTTCAACTCAAAATCCAAGAGTACAGGTGTTCTGGAAAAGTTCACTCTATAACAATGATACCACTAATTCTTCTGCTGAATGCAAAATGTCCTTCAATTTAGGGTGTATAGTAAAAATTCATGCTATTAAATAGATTATAATGTAGAATGATCCAGTATATCCTTAACACTAACTGTGGTTATTAATTGTATTCTTAACATTTCTTTTTTCTTAGGAATGTCATTTACACTTGATTACAACTGTATATATGTACACATACACAGTGTTATAAATCTATACCAACTTCTGCTATATTACTCAATCACACTATGTTTCAGCAACAACTATTAGAAGTAGGTAGGGGTAATAAAAATATGGTTTTCATGTCATGCTAAACCAGATTTCATTGTTAACAGTATTCATACATAGCTGAATTTGATTCATACAAAGTCTGAAATTTCCCATCTTCCTAAAATAACAGACATACAAGGCAAAGGATCAGCAGAAGACATTTTCTCCACACAGTACCAAGGTTTGCAAAAGCAATACTGACAGAAATGGGCTCACTGAAATAATGTGAAACTGGACTTAGCAGGGAACTTTATGGATGATTTCTCAGAGCCTGATCCATGCTGGGGACAGTGGGAAAGAAGGGAGGGGTGACAATTTGAATAGTGGAAAAGATTTCAGATTCCTGTAGAAAAGAAACAGGGATTAGGTGGATTTTAGTGAACACTGACTTTCATACCATACGGTCCAGTGCAACAAGTGTAATTGCCTGCTGACTTTGGGCATGAATTAGAAAAACTAAATAGTAGTGGAGTTTGAGAACTGATAGGCATCAGCACAAGTTTCAGTCTGTGAGCCTCAGATCTTGCTAAAGCCAGTCCCAGCAAGGGATTTTTAAACTGCCTGTGGCATTTTCAAATCAATCTATCAGTCTGTAGGTAGCAATGTAAAGAATGCACAGCCAGCAAAATACCTGTTCCAACCAGTGACAACTCTGCTAGTGCATTCTGAGCAAGCCACAAGCAATTCAAAAGTCCTGTGAGGAAAGAATCACAATAAATGAGTCTCTATTCCCAAGAGGTTGAAACATGATTACAAGGATCAGGAAAAAGCAGTGTCATTTGAACGAGGAATAATACATTATAAAATTAGGTGCACGGAAAAAGTACTCTTGCATACAGATCACCCTAGCTTATTACACAACTCATCTTTCTGGTTACATTTTATTTTCCTTGGAATCTAAAGCCTATTTTCTTCACTGTTGTGCTTTTTTTTTTTTTTTAATTACCCAGAGAAAAACTGCAGCATTTCAGGCCAAACTTAAATTAATCCTATAAGGCCTGACCAATCAATGAAATGTTCCGTTCTTTGGAAAGCAATGAAACCTGGTGCAGGTGAACAGCAGCTAATTGCTATTGAGGTTACGATAATGTGCTCTGGAAGAACATGGTAAGAGAGACTTTAGAGTCAGATTTTAGTGACAGTATTAAAGCAGCAGGCTCACATTGGTAATGTTGCTTTCCTATTAAGTAATACCAGTCAGTGAACTCTAAAATGGGCTTTCATTTCTGGAAGATGATGTTCAATTGATAGTGAAAGCCTACAGGTAATGACAGGTCAAGACTTGCACAAAGGATTCTCTGAAGGTTAGTGGTTGAAAATAGCCATACTTCTCTGCATATCTGCATTTCCTGGAGCCTTTTGGCAGAGACGTAGTTTATTTCTGTTCTATGAGCCGCCATTTGGTTGATTTTTTCCAGTATATTTGGTATTTCTTATCTTCCAATCATGAAGTACACAAACAGCCAATCCAAAAGCAGCATTTTTCCTCCCCTAGGTAAGACCAAACAAAATGGGGAATATTTCTTTTGAAAGTCTTTTTTTCATGGAATGATGTTTAACTCAACATTTTTTGTTCTTGAAGGCCAGCTCCTACCTAGGTATACAGTGATTAGCAAAATGATAAGTAGAATTTTAAACTTTAAAATTTCCTCAAAGATAGAAAATACTACAATAAATAAAGTGTATTTCCTTACACAAGTTCTATATTAAAAAAAAATATTCACAACTAAAATAGCATTTTATGAGATCTTGTTATTCATACTTATCAGAATTGAGGTTAACGAGATCATCTAAATCAAGTCTTACTGCTCATTTTCCACCATTGTCTTGAGTTTGAACTGGCAGTCATCAAGCTACAGAACATTTTTGTTTTATGTACTGCACTGGATTATTTGCTGGCATAAATATTAAGGCAAATACTCTAACCAGATTAAAGGTAAGAAGAAGTATTTGGATGTAAGTGGGAAAATGTCAGTTCATCTCTCCAACCTGACCATTCCTGAAGATGTTATTTGAAGAAATATAAGAAAATAACAGTGAATGGATTGTCACTAAAACTGCTAAGGGAAAAAAAATGTAGATTTTAGGAAAAAAGACTGGAACTAAAGTCCCCTGTTATCTGGTGTAAAACCCACATAGTGTTAAGAAAAGAATGGACTAATACACCAGAAAATAGAAAAGCATGTTTGTTTTTCCCATAACACACACATACACACACACACACACATATAAATGTATGTATGTCACAATTTAAATTTTTCCTACTGTTTTTCATGTATCAAGGGAGTCCTAAGGCTGCTTGGATACCTGCTTGCATGCAAATCTGTTTGAATTTCACAGAAAGCTTCTTCCTTGAAAGGTTTACAATGTTGTTTAGATTAAATTCCTTTGCAGGTTATATATGTCTCACTATGCCTCAAATTCTTGGTAAACTTGGTTATATTATGTTATTCTATCTTATCTGCAAGATAAAACTTTTAGACAACTCATCACCTTTGGGTTTGTAGGGGTTTTCTTTTCTTTGGTTTTGGGGTTGTTGGTTTGGTTTGGTTTTTGTATTTCACTGTTTCCTTTTTAGTTCCACACAGCTTGTTATCTTCTTTTCCATACTGATTCAACTACCTAAATTTTTTGCAGTCCAGAGTGCTAGGACTCCATACAACTTTATCCTTAAAAATCATTATTTCGTATGGTCATGTGTTCAGTAAATGGCTTTAGATTAATTCCATGATATTACTGAAACATGAGGTCTACCCTAAATCAAAAGTAATAATGAGCAAGTACTTTCTTAGAAAATAGACTGTAAATTTCTCCTGATTTTTGCAATCTACAACATATTGTCACTACGTCCAGTTCCATTATTACCCTCTGTTCCAAAAGCAAACTGTATCTTAGGCTGTTACATGAATATAGTTATTGCGACTACCCAGCATGTAGTTTTTATACCAGAGAAGCATATGAAATGTAAAGAGAAGGAAGTTACAGAAAGAAAGAAGGGATATTGAAATATAAAGCTTATGTCAATTCTTTCTGTAATATTTTCCATAATTCCATGTTCTACAAACTGCATAATTTTGAAGAGCATAGTATTTATTTTTATAAAATCTAAAACAAGAGAAAAAAGAGAAAAATATTTATTTACTTAAATGCTGTTGACGTTCCCTCTAATAGTTCAGTAAAAAGTGACAGCTGTGTTCTAATGTTTCACAGTGGTTAATTACAATCATATTTTTCTACTGGTACATTTTATTTTTTGCTCTTTTATTAGGATAAACTGATTTTGAATGATAACAAAATTTTTGTCATTTCACTAATATTTACTAGAAATTTCTGCTTATGTAGAAATTTGCATTAAAATAATCTCTACTGAGGTGTGTAAAACATGCATATTTTTTAAAAATCCATTTAGGGCAGTTGTAGGATTCAAGTTCAGGGAAACAAAGAGGAAAAAGGAGTTTAAGATAATAAAAGTATACCAGGAAAAATAATAGGTGATAAAAAGTGTTTCTATATAATTTAGACTCAAAGGATGTAGATTAGGATTATGGCACAAATTATAGTCTCTTTCTCCCTCTGTGAGATGGAATAACAGACACAAAACTGAAAAACAGGATGGTGGTGTCTAAATCATGTTAGGTTGGCAACTGTAAACAAATCAAAGAAATCTACAATTTACGAGAAAAAAAATCAACCTTCTCAGAATGTTATTGTAGGTACATTTTGTCTGTATATAATTCTACCACAAAATGAAGAAAGAAAAACACTAGGAAATTTAAAAATTAGCAGTATTTAACGTGCAGAAGATGATGAAGATTTCTGGACTGTTATGGATCATGTACAGACTAAACTAAACCCTCTTACTAAAATAATCTGTTCAATATAGACGCATCTCCTGCAGTAATTTTCAAGTGGACTTCTGGGCATCACCCGCAGTTGCCTGCTGTGGTGACTTGGAACGTGGGAAGCAATGAAAAAGCATCACTTAATGGATGATCAAGTTCTGACTTCTCTGTGAAAAAGCATAGCATGAGACTTCAACAGTTCCAAGGTCTTGGGCACCTTGAGCCAGGATACCACAGCAAATTACTCTCCAGAGGCTTGCTCTCAAACACATAGACATTTCAATGCTTTTAAAGCATTAGTGATGTTCATCATGTGTTTAATGTAGGAGTGGAACTATGCACATCCATACACAGCCAAGTGTGTGTATGCAAATATACTCCATGAAGAAAGAATCATTCCGGATCTAGTCCTGATTCTGACTGTGCTAAATCCAGTGATTTGCAAAACTGGAACAGTACAGCGCTGGAGTGAAAAACAACAGTGTTCTCATACCATAGCTACATTGCCTCAGAGATCAGTTTAGGAACAGCTAGTGCAAAAAAATACAGCATAATTGCAGTTAACACTTACTGGTGTGTTGTCCCTTATCCTTTTCAAAGCACTTTACAAGCTTTGACTAATTAATTAATATGTATAACTCATCATTCGACAACATTGCAAGAACTCTGTGTATGATTCTCTAATGGCTGTTACTAAGAAGTCCCTTTGGGAGGCACTCAAAAAGGTTAATGATTAGTGTTACAGAAGCCATTAGCTAGCCTTTCTAGACCAGTTGCTCTTGTATATACTTAAGATATCCCATATACTCATAATTTTACATGGATTTATGTCTTTGAAGCATGGGGTTTATATACGTTTTGTTTTCTAAAAAAAATTCTAGAGGAAGATATATTTTTATGTAACTTTTCCTTATTATTTTGTAGAGATTTATTTGCAGTCTACATTGTCCAGCCTGTACAAAAACAAGTAAAGCAAAAAGCAGTAATATAGGGGTGTTGTACAGTGTACTTTGTGTGATGCTTTTCAGAATTATGCAGTGTGAATCAGAAATGAGAAAATATTTGATTGCAATGTTGTTGCTTTTTGACAGCTTTCTGAAATGCTTTTTAGAAACTTGTTTTGTTCAATTAATGATAAAATCACAAGTTGCTTGGCTGTAGCTGTCCAAATCCAGGAAATATTGAATTTCAGCCCTTTGCTGAATTACAACCGCAAGTCTTTAAAATCTTTATTTTTAACATTTTATTAGAGCAAAGAACCCCAAATCTCTTTTCTGGGCTTCTCTCTGAGGACTAGGTTAATATAGCTCATTTGCCCTTTAACATGCCACTTAGCAATAGTGTGCTGAAAATGACAGCTGGGGCATGACAGCATCTTGTTTAACAATATTTTGCCAGTATTTCAGTAGGTTTATGAGAAAAACTGGCATATTTTGTCAGTAGTGTTTATATTTAAGCTTCTTGTCATATAAATAAAAGAGAAAAATGTGTGAAGTGTACACATGTAAATGACTACTGCTCCAATTTAAAGAATTTCCTTTTTGAGTTTTCACTGAACAAAAATAACCCCAAAAATATATCCCTTGAGTTATGTCGACTTCATTTTATGTTACTCTTGCCAAGGGACACATTTAACTAGAGAGTCTCAATCTGTACCTCCCTTCATCCAAGCCAATATTTCCCATATTTTCCTCCCAGTGACTCAGTTCCCCTGCCTCGGGAATTAGTTGGTTTCTCCAGAACGGAACCAAAGTGAGAATTGCAATTTAGCCAGTATAAGTGAATAGGTGCAGAAGGAGCCAAGCAGAGCTAACTTTTTAATCCCATGCTATATTCAGCTGTACTAAATCCTCCTGGGGGAGAATTTTTCCTTGTGAACATTAGCCTTTCCTTGGAAAAAGATTGTTTACAATATTTAATCTCACTAGAAAGTTTTCCTCCAAAAAAATAAAAATCTTCACAGATAAAAAAAATCCTGAGAGAGTGACCTGAAAAGAGTTTAGAAACACTTTATTTTATGTTTTAAGAAAGAAAACCCATACATTTTTTACAGGTGATACTAAAGATACAGAATCAAAACCTATAAATGAATTTGTGAGGCTAAGCCTGTGAACAAGAATATCATAAGCTTCTCAGGGATGCAGACCTCAGTTTCAAATTACTTTTCCATGGCTCAGGCATAGACAAAAGGTATTGTTATACCCTCAGGTTCTTTTTCACTGGCACCAGCTGCATTCACACATACAGTCTAAAGATGCTATTTTAACTTAGGACTTGTGCACAAAATTTAGAGAAATAACGTTTGTCTTTCTTCATGAGATAATTCACCTTCATGAATTCTTAAATTAAGAATTTCTGTATTCTCCCTTGTCAGTTATTTTGTTTATTTTTTAGATTGATTAATTTCAATTTGTTTTATTTGTTCATTTTAATTTGAACAAACCCCTAATAAAAGATGAAAGAAATATTAAGTTAAACTATGTTTTGACTGTATTTTGCTATGATAGAAAGGTAATTGTATTTAACTGCAGGTTACATTTGCACCAAGTTAAAATAAAACATTTTAGGAATGTAAAACCAGATTTCTTTGCCAAACACTTCCCTCATTATTTTCCAAATACATAAATACCAGAATAGATTGGGTCAGTTTTTCATGTGAAACCTGTATGTCTGGGAATATTTCAAAATACCATTTAGCATGTGTTCTTCAGCAATTATTTAGGATTTCAAGATTGCAGAATAAAACTGGATAGATACAGTAAATAGCTGGATTTCTATAATTTTATCAGTGCTTTCCTATAACTTTAATCCAGACTAATTTTAGTGTTTTATTTTATCCTAATTCAGATCAGAAATAAAGTGAACATTTGGTATAAATTTGGTAGAGTCTGGCTTTTTTTGTTTGTTTGTTGGGTTTTTTTTTTTTCTCTCAAGGAAGTAAAATCTAGTCAGTTCTTTAATAAAGTTCTTTGGAAATTGTTATGAAAAAGTAAGGAGTATTTTCTCCTTTTCCCTTTCTCCCTTTTCCCTTCCCTTTCTCTTTCCTTTTTTTTTTTTAATCCTTCTTTTTCCCTTTTCCTTTTGACTTTTCATTTTCTGTAAGGGAGAAGGATGTAATGGAGAGACTAAAATTATCCCATATTCAATTGGCCAAAACCAATTAGATTAAATTAAATTAAAACACACCAAGTGACTACATTTGCCTCCCTGAGAGGACTCTTGCTTGGTACTGACCTTGCCATTCTTTTACCACACTTGCTTGTGCAAGAGGTATCTGCTACTGCTGTGACATTATGATAAATATTCCCTTCCCCCAAATTCTTTGTTTGGAGAGTACCTGGATGATGGCTAACTCAGTCTTCCAGTACCAGTGATAAATACTAAATTTTGGAAACAGACACTATTCTACCATGATAGTCTGTGACATTGAAGGATTAACAGATTATTTAATCTATGGAACCCATCATTTGGTCAGAAACTGCAGAAAAAAAATACCTCTTCATTAGTCCATGGTATTTTTTGTAGTAACATTCATCATAATGTTCCAATTACCTGTTAATGTACATGTCACACGTGTTATTGTAAGATTTGCGCTGTAAATCATTATTGATTAACTGGACGATCATTTTAAAGTGCTACAGGAATTATACAAAGTAGCTGTCATCTGCTTTCAGCTGTGTTTAATTTATGCTCATTAGAGTTGCCAAGGATAAATTTTTTGCTGCCTATGCAAGTGTTATGATGCTCTGTTATTTAATAAATCCAAATTAATATTTTGACAGTGAGAGATTCACATGAAAAAAATAAGACTCATGTACAAGTAATGTAATATGTTGCTAAAGAAAGGAAAGTGTTCCTACCTTCCTGTTAAATTTTAACAAATAATAATAAAAAAAAATTTAAAATACTGCCCCCCCCATCTATTATTGAGTGCTTGGAGGTATTTAAAAGTGCAATAAAAAGCCAACCTAGAAAACACCCAACATAACAATTAAAAAAATAATCCAAGCCACCAGTGCAAATATTCATGTGCAAAGACAGTTAGTCATGTACCATTTACAGATAATACTCTCATATCCCATAAAACAACTTTGGGACACTAATTCATCAAAAAAAATTACTAAACTTACATGTCCCTGAGATGCCAACGGGACTGAAGTCATTCCAGTATGCACAACAGAACATAATTTACTACATTCAAAGGAGTTTAATAATATTTCATCAAATGGTACTCAGACTTTTCCCCTCTTGGTTGGGCTGCTACCTGGGCAGTATTTCTTTGAACGAAGTGTTTCAGGATGTTCTAAAAGTGTGCCTTGGATCAATGAAATAGGACACATATCAGAGAGTGCACAGATAGAGGGATAACAAAGAAATTCTGATGGATATATTACCATACAGTTTAAAGAGACTTTTAGTTTTCTTCAGACCACAAATACTGCTCAAACTTATTAAAAACAAACACTAATGAACCGTAGGAATTGATGTCTCTGATGCAGATTTGAATATTGTAAACATGTCCAAAAGAGGGTTTTTTGTAGTAAATATTGAGGCATGCCTGAATTTGTCTTTAACATATAAAGACAAAGACATCTGGGTGAAAAATCAAGGTCTTAAGTTTCACATTGATGATTTCTTTTCCTCTCTTTTTCTTTTCTTATAATATGATCCCTAACTGGGACTTTGATATTCAAGGAAATTGAGAGTTCATGACTATGGGGTAATGGCATGAAACTAGCATTTAGATACTAGGCAGATGATCTAGGTTGTTAGCAAATGATGACTCTTGCAATTCTATTATGCCTTTGCAGTGAATTAAACTACTTAATTTATTCTTCTCCACATGAAAGAATCTGGTCCATCCAATAATTATATTGTTTCCTCTCATTTTTGATGAACATATTTTCATAACGTTTTGTAATTTGAATTCTGCTTACTTTCTCCCTGATACAATGGAACACCACCCATCAATAATAGAGGAATTTTTTTTTTTTTTTTTTTTGGTGTGATGTGGAATCTGTATTGTCCCAGGAACTCTTCTAGCTACAAGAAAATAAATACATTACAAGTTCAGTTTCCTTAATTGCTACTTAGACCTGTAACTTAGTTTTGGCTGTAGAAATAGATGTAATGCTACCATCATCAGAAATTAACATTTTAAATCTTTTGGAAATAGAAAAAAATTATGCTATTTTTTACTGATATATTCTTCTGACAGATAATACTTCATTCATTAGGTAGCATCACTAGTGGAAGAGCTAGAGTGAACCTCATAATCTATTAGGAAATGAAACTTGGAGAATTCTCAGAAGATAAAAAGTTCTTTTAAATGGTTCATTTCATTATTTAGAGAAGGAGAGACATTGCATTATGTATGACATTTTGTTCATGAAAGAAGAAAGAAATAGGCTCCAAAGTTTCTGGGGAAAAGCTTAACCTGTATCAAAGTGATTAAAAGAAATAGAAAAAAGTGACAGTGCAATGTGCATTTAAGCTAATCTTCTAGCAAAAAATGTTTTATGATTTGCTAATTCTACGTTTGGGGGCTGGATGGTGACTTAGCTGCATTAAATCTGATTACTTTGGAATGCTCTTTTAGATATTTTAAATGGAAAAGAAAAAATATGAATGGCTGTAAAAATAGCTTACTGCATTTGGACACAAGCTGCTGTTGAATTATTTAAAAAGGAAATCTATGACAAATATCAAATGAGAAAAAATAATCCAATTTTATGTATACCAGAAAGTGAGAGAGATTTTTTTAAAATTATTTTATGAAGAAAGCTTAAGAATTGGCAATCTAAAAGTACCATATGCAAAGTAAGATTAAATTGAAATAATGCTTCTTTAGGTATGTTAGTATTACAATGATTTAAGATGACATGGACTTAATATAAAACCATTTTTTCAATTAATTTATATATTACAGATGCTTGACTGAATTTAGAAAGAAATACAGACTGTGGTATGGTTATGATTAGCAGAATAACAAATCTAGAACTATGGAAAGAAGGGTTATTGAACATCTGCAGTTATAATTACTCTGTGAATGTTAATATTGCCACAAATTCACTGGAGTATCTAAAAATATAAAATTAAAGGGATTATATTTTTAAAATTTTCTATGATAGAGTCCTGCAGAAAAAGTAAATGTTAGTCTAGGAGTTGCCAAGAGGGTAACTCCCTATGTAATACATGTACATGAGCTTTGAATAAAAAGATGCCTTACTCTGGGCCCAGTAAACCATATAATAAAATATTTAGGTCACTAAGAGCCATAAAACTCCAACTTCCATCTGATGCCTTAGGGTTTAGCTTTTATATTTTCAGGCCCTGTACCTGTTTAGTGTGTAACTCTAAAACGTCACATAGCCCATTAGTTATTGTTAGACGTTGCGGTAGCTAAGTCCACCTTACACCCCCCGTGTTACTTCGAAGTGGTCTCTCC
>VWZQ01004964.1:472714-503808 GCA_013397015.1 Myiagra hebetior | reverse complement strand
GTGATCTGAATAAATAAAATTTTGGAACTAACTGATTTTTAAAGTCCCTTCCAAAACATTGTAGGATTCTGTGAGTTACTTATAAAAAGATCAGTCATGTTTACCAAGCAAGAGAGAAGGAAAAAGCATGAATGTGTATGTATATATCTAAAAATACAAATATTCATATCTATATGTATACATTTGAGCTTTATTAGTCTGTGTTTTCACAGAGAAATATTTCAGGTTTAAAATTGTTCGAACAAATGCACATCAAAAAAAATGCACCATTACTGCAGCTTCTAATAATCATCTTGAAGTCAACTTGTTTTCTCAGAGTGTTTGAAATAGACTGTCTCAAGTGGCTATGAAAAGTTGATAAAACCTCATGGAAAGCAATTTACTGGTACAGATGGTACTTCTTTCAAGTCTGAAACATGTAAAATGTTTTCTTTATTAATAATTTCAGCAATTTATTCTGAGATCTTCTGCTTTTAAAATCAACAAAACTCTAGTGACCTGCTTTAGAGCAGAGAAGAGCTCAATATTTTTAGTGCTGTGCTCAAATTTTTCAGATGTGAGATGTCCTCAAGCATCCACATATAGTTAGACAGACTAGCTCTGGAGGTTTGTACACGGTAAAATTAAACCTCAGAAAACTGCTGGAAGAATGAAAGAGTCAGATATCTCAAAAGTTCATTGGAAATGTTGGCTTTGAAGGGAAATGTTTTCCCCCACACTGCAGACATCAAGCATGAAAAAGGGAATTTGTTTTTTCACTCACCTTAAAAGTTTTGGTTTTGTACCTTTTCCTTTAAGAAGACCATAAATGTGTGTATGTTTCCTGACATTTTACCATCTGTGATATGTACGTTCTGAACTATCAGAAATAAGAAAAAAAATCAGGTTTGGGAGCAGTCAATATCAGAAAGAAGAAGCAAAAACTGATGGGACATAAAAACAATAACTGTGTTGTTATTGTAAATCGTAACAAGAAGTCTCTCAAAGACTTGCAACAATCTCAAAGATTGCAACAACAGCAAAACACACTAAAAAAACTGAGAACTGTCTACTTTGAACACAGTTATACAGCATTTTCAGCAAAGAGAAAAATAGCAACTACTTTTTATATAGTCTCTTTTAAATTATATTTCTTCTTTACCCTAAATTGACAATACAAAATAACCAGTACTGAAAATTAAGAGAATATTGATTAAAGTTTGGTTATCTTCCCTTTTATTATGGTGCATATGTTGCTACTGAACTGAATACCATATGATTTGTTTGGAAATTCACATGTCATTTATGACTTATTATAAAAGGAACCAGAATTATTAAAAGCTTTTGACACACATTTAAGTACCTACTTTATCACTTTTTTTTTTAGTCATCTAATACTTTGCCGAAATAGGAAATGTATCAAAAATAATGAATAACAGGAATCAAAACATATATGGTTCATTGAAAGATTGTTATGGCTTAGAGATACATGAATGCTTTTTGGAATTATCCTTCACTTTCATTATGCAATGAATATGCTCTGAAAAAAATTGTTAATGCACTCATTGAACAGTACTAAAGTACAAAACCATGCAAAAGAACAATAGAAGTTCCCCTAAGACAGAATAAAATACTATTAATTAGAAATTGTGAATATTGTAGAAATGAGAGAAATAAGTGCACGAAGATTGGAAATGTGTCAAATAACTTATTGGCAGTGAACATATACTCACACTAGGGAGAAAACGTATCAATTGTATATCCTTTCTATAGGCTATGTGGCTAAACATGCACTCTAAGAGTCATTTCATTAGAGGCTGCAAAAGGATGTCTAGAGACTCTCCAGCAAAGATACAATTAGATTGAAGTTTCATTATTCTTAAACATGTTATGTTCCCCATTAGACAGTGATCAAAGGAAAAAATACTAAAGGAGATCTGTAGGATGCAAGATTGATTACAGACTGATTCAGCAGTTCAATCACTGTGTGGTGCAATCTCAGCATGAATGGAGTCCCCAGAGAGCATGTTGCTATCTGATAGCACTACAGTAAGGGAAAAATCAAACTACTTTTAGAAAGTAAATTGGTTGGGGTTGCATTACACAGGAAAGCATTATGGCTCAGACAGTCATTCTTCCTGGAATCCAAAAGCAGCTGTTCTAAAATCATTTCAGTTTTCAGCTGCACATAAAACCCAAACCCAGAACTGTTCAGTTAGTCTAGTGGAGCTAGCAGAAACAAAGTACTTCTTTTGAGTTATTGCAATGGATGCAGTTAATAGTTCCTTTAATATGCAATTTACAGTCTTTATATTTTTTTAGTCTATCTCAACTTTCTTTTTATGTAGTTGTTTCTTTTTTTCTTCTTAATTCTCCATTACCCAATAGTTTCACATCTGGAAAACTTAGCACAGAAGTGACTGATGCTGTAAGGCACTAATATCAATTATATGGTGTTATGAGTTAGCAAATATCCACTGAATAAAATTTTACAGCATTTGTTGTCTGTCTCAAACACTTTTAAACCCACAGAAGGATTTTGCCATCAGATAAGCACAGAAAGGAGAGACAGAATGGAGGTAGCTCTAGGCATGCTGTGGTCAAGATCTGGTTAGCACATCCTGGTTAACACATCCAGACAAAAATTCTCATCGTGTCAAACTGTGTGAAGAAGCAACTGCTCCTACACATTTCACCAGTCAAACAAAGATCACCTCAGGTCATGAGACAGATGCCATCTGCGACCACAAATGACCACCAATGCCCCCCCTCAAATACACCTCAGTAGATATCTGGAACTTAGACTGTAAATTAAGCCCCGACAGCAGGAACTTGAGATGAGATGGAGGTGGTACTATTGTCTGGATGTCAACTGTACTGAACCATCTCCTACTGGAAAAAAGGTAATTCTGTCAGGGGGAGATCATAACCATTGACTCGTGGCCCACCAACCCAGCAGACCCACCATCTCAAAGTAAGAGAAAGACTGAGCATGCTGGCTAATCAGTATTGGAAGTTGGGGAATCATTTAACCAATAGCATGAGAGATCTGGGTAGCCATTGAGCATTAATTCCTTTGTTTGCTGAGATGTATAAATAGTGAAAAGTTTTGAATGACCTCAGGACCTCTACCACTGAGAAGCCTAGGGTGAAGAAGGACCAACANCCACTGAGAAGCCTAGGGTGAAGAAGGACCAACAGGATGCTACTGGATTCATGGGTGGTTACTATCTGCTGCTCTCTCTTTCTCTCTCCCTCTCTGTCTCTCTCGCATTCATTGTTAAATCCATAGTATTGACTTCAGCATATGGTCTTGTTTGCACCTTAATTCGGGCAGAGGCATCTCTCACTAATCTGTTAACATCTGTTAACATCAGCCACGTACCTTTTGTTTAAAGCCATGGTGTGCAAATTTCCTCCAGGAATGTGACCCCTCAGTAACAGCCCTTATGTGTATACTGAGGGATAGAAATCCAAATTTTAAAATTACAGAGGAGTCGTAAAGCCTTTGCCAGTATTGTACTGGAAAATTATTCCTATAACAATGAATTTGAGAAAAGTTATGTTTCCTTCAGAAAGTTCTAAACATTTGGAAAAAGAGAGAAGGAGAAAATTTTCTTAGATGTTCACATTTTTTATGTAACAAAGGCTAGTGTTTCAATACTGTTCTGTCCTTTTCAGTAGATTATGACACAAATTCAGTGTTTAATTCTTTATGTCTTTTCACATAGTTCTCTAAGTATTTTACAGAATTAATTGCATTCATTTCTGTACATTTCACTTGTTTTGAATACAGCTATATAAAAATATGTGCTATAGCTCTATGCACTTTTTCTATATTCTTAACACTGACTCTGTTATACTAGTATTGAGAAGAATGAAGGAGGGTGAAAGAGAAATGAAAACTGCCACCAGCAGAACTTCAGCCGGTGGGGACTCCTCAACATCTGCACTATTTGTAGAAGGTCACAGGAAAACTTACTAATGCAGAAAACATTTTTTCTGCATTAGTAAGAGAGAAAATTAATGGCAAATGGTAAATTTAACACATAAAAAAATATGTAGCTACCACTCCTTAGCAGAAATGTATAAAATGCATGTATTTGAAGAAGAATGCCATTAACAGGATTGAAGAATGAATTGAAAAAATTAATCAAATGAGCGAAGTATTTTATTTACAAAATAATCAGCCCTTTATTTTGAAAATTACTTTTTATCTCAATAAACAGATTACCTTTTAGTTTAGGTACTTTAAAATATTTTGTGGCATCAGGAATACTGCATTAACTTTGCAGTTTATGACCATTTTGATAAATAATACTTCACATAGAATTGTGAATAGCTCATAATCACTGTTCATCCTATCTTTAATTAATAATTAAATAATCAATTTATAGAACATTTTGTCTATTATTGATGTTAGTTTAATGTATTTCTTGACAAAAACTTACTTTTTCTATCTTACCTATCTATAGTGATGAAAAAATAGATTTTATTTTTTCTATTTTTTTGTACTTTATGTATGCATACATATATATTTTGGGCATGTTCAGCTTCCAGAAGAGACAACTGGGAGGGGACCTCAACAATGCGTATAAGTATCTGAAGGGAGTGTGTCAAAGAGGATGGAGCCAGGCTCTGCTTAGAGGTGCCAAGCAATAGAACAAGAGGCAACAGGCAGAAAGTGATGCACAGGAAGTTTCACCTGAACATGAGGAAGAACTTCTTTTCTGTGCAGGTGACTGAGCACTGGAACAGATTTCCCAGAGAGGTTGTGAGGTCTTCCTCACCGGAGATAATCAAGAATCATCTGGATACATTCAAGAATCATCTGGACACAATCCAGTGCAGTGTGATCTAGGATGTCCCTGTTTGAGCAGAAAGGCAGGATGATGTGTCCTACTGTCATTCCACTTCTAACCTTATCCATTCTGTGATTCTGTGATTCTCTAATAACATATACTATAGATACTAGAAAGAAAAACTTTTAATGCACATCTACTTTATAGGAAATTCTACATGACAATTTTTTTTCATTACTCAGGAAAGAAACATGCTGGTGTTACAGAACTTCTGATGAAAGGGAACAATCTCTTTCAAAGCCTACCAGCCCACTTTTCCCCACCTAGATAGCTGGAGAGTTAGACAAATGACAAGCCAGATACTCAACCAGTTATAAGTACAACTTTCCGTCTCGCGAGAAAACAGACACTTAAGGGAGAGATGAGAAACAGAGCCTTTTCCCTTACTTAGCAAGATAACTGGGTGACTAACAAGGAGGCCAGGCTGCTCAGGATCCAGCATAGCAGCACAATTTAAGGAACCCTTTGGACTGCTCAGAAAAGCTATCTGGGCAGGTGGTAACTTGAGGAGTTAGCCAGATTTCACACCAGCCAAGGGGGACAGCTGGTTATGAGGCAAGATGAGAAGCCAAGCATTCTTCCTCATTTCTAGCCAACCCACCATCCTGGGGTCCAATTGGCAAGATAGTGGCTGAGCATAGTGGCAGAAAATCAGATTAACTAGCAGCTGGCTGCTTGGTCAGGCTATCAGCATTTATGATTTTTGTTGGTGTTTCTGACAAAATCTGCATGTTCCCAAACAACCATTCAGTTCCATTCAGAAAGGTATTTTTCTTGATAAAAACCATCTGAAAAATAACCTCACCAGCTTTAGCTGAATATAGCTATGTAGTATATAGAACAAATTTATGGTGAACAATATTTTCATACCTCAATTCAATCACATATAAGTATTTTATCGGAAACCTCAGGAATTCTTTCTTTATGAGATTTCCAGATACCAAGAATAGGTGAATTATTTATCTGTCAAAAAATGTCTGGCTTAGGCCTATTCTTGTTCAGTAGCTTATATTTTCAAAGGTAGTTGTTATATTCTGTCTGCTTTTGGTCATCCTGACTTCCTTAATGCCCAGAGTTTTTCTCTAATATAAATTAAAAATCCTCCTTTTCTTCTTTTTCCTCAGTGAAAATATTACAGAGAGATGGATCTACCCATCCAGTATCTTAATATAAGCTTCTACCAACTTTTTATATATATACATATATTGTTATTTCTGTAGTCAAGTTACCAATATGCTTCACTTTTTCATTTAACAATTCATATTTATGCCAATGAGACATAAATTTAAAAAAACCATTTTAGGATAAAATAAACATAATTCCATGTTTTGCTATTCTTATTAAGTTGCCAATTTTAGACACTGACTGCAGCCAATCTTATGTTTTGTAGTCAGACATGAAGAAAATTTTTGCTGTTGTACAAATTACTGAAAAAGAAGGTGCTAGCTAGACTTAAAGTTGGTTGGGAATTCTTTAAATCTTCAAAAGGCATATTTCTTTTTTTTTGTATTTTCCCAGTTTCTCATATGCTGGCATGTCATTCTTTGATTAGTGGTGGATCATATTCCCATTGTAGGTAACTTAATAGTCACTTAGGATACACAACACAGAAAGTAAACTGTATATACCTATATATCCCATATATTTGGATTCAGGATTGTGGCCAAATATTATCACCATTGTAATTCACTGAGAAGGGCACCACTGACATAAAATTAGTCCTGTGCATTCAGGGAATAAAACAGGTTACCATACCAATCAGATTCAGCTGTCACTTTCTCTGCTGTAATTGAAAAATTTTGGGTCACACCTGGAGCCATTGCTTCCAATCCAAAAATTTAAGATAATCAGAGGTCTGGAGCACCTCTCCTATGAAGACAGACTGAGACAGCTGGGGTTGTTCAGCCAGGGGAAGAGAAGGCTCTAGGGAGACCTAATAGTGGTCATCCAGTGCTTATAATAATGGGGACTTATAAAAAGGAGGGAGAGATTCTTTACCGGGACAGATATTGATAGACAACGGGTAATGGTTTTAAACTAATAGAGGAGAGATTTAGATTAGATCTAAAAAGGTGTTCTTTAATGTGAGGCTGGTGGGGCACTGGAACAAGTTCCTCAGAGAAGTTGTGCATAGCCCATCCCTGGAAATGTTGGAAGACAGGCTGGATGGGGCCCTGACCAACCTGATCTAGTGGGTGGCATCCCTGCCCATGGCAAGGGAAACTAGATGATCTTTAAGGTCCCTCCCAACCCAGGCCTTCCTATGATTCTGTGAAACCTCCACATGGTTAAAACTAATTAAACTTGTCTACCAAGATAAAATGAACACATTTAAATATGTATATGTGAATATGTCTGTCTTCATTATCTGAATCACTTTGTTTAAAGATTTGCAAACTTTAAAACAAATTTCGTGGATGAAATTATCAGTTGTCTTGGAATGCTGTTTTTTGCTGTTTGTCATGGGCTTTGCTTTTGTTTTTTTCACCAGAAACATATAAACATCTCTTAATAGAACAAAAAAAAAAATGGATTTTAAAAGCTAGGAAATGCATGTAAAGCAAAATGTGCTGAACTGGTAAGCCTATAGAAAATAAGACAAAGTGAAACAGGCGACTATTCATGTAGCCTCCTAGAATTCAGTACCTTTATCTTTGTCTGCATATTGCTATACTGTATACTCAGAAGAATATCTGTTACCTATGCAACTGATAGTATAATTTTATTATTGTTAATCTTAACATAAGTAACACAGCTAAACGCTCAATAGATGTAGGAAATGAAACATTTTTTTTCTTAAACTAAGACGAATTCTGGAACTCTCGTAAAACAGCTATTTGAGGTCCATGTCCTCACAGCAGGAAGAAACCTTTTTTTTTCATTTTAAAGAGAATGACTTTTTCTAAGGCCATTAAAACATATAGAATGGGTGAGAGAAGATAAAGTGGTGTCCATCATGTATGTAATGTAAGTAAGGAGAAAAAAAAATTATTAATCAGTCTTGAAATGACACAAACCCAACATTTTAGAACTAAAGCATTTTTTTTTTCATTTCCACTCACATTTAAAAATAACTAAAACAAAATAACGATCCCACATTTAATGTTTAAACCTTGAACTTGAAAAAATTATAAATTTTTGGTTGAAATGAATACATTGTTTCCTTTCTGTTTTTCTACTCAGGCAGTAAGTAGTCTTTGATATCATCAGGGCACATAAACAGAATAGAATAGAAGATAATAGAATAGAAAACATAATATTTCATTCCCCATTGGAAGAGACATAAACCAATCATCCAGTCCAAACACCTGACCACTTCAGATCCACATCAGAAGTGTTTAGTTGTACTGTGCTCTAATTATAAAATTCTGACTTAAAAAAAAATCTAATTATTTTGCCTGACCAGGTATGTTGCTACTGTCTAAGTCTCCACAAGAGAAAATCCTTGAATTTTTTAATGTTGTTTCCATTTCGGATATGTTTATGCCAAGGTGAAAACTTAAACCTAATTTTACCTGCAATGAGCACCAAACAAAACCATTCAAACAACCCTGGGGAGAAACTTAGTGTATCTTTTTTAACTCTTGGTGCCACTTCTGATTCTCTTTTGTGACAACTTTAAAAAATAACAAAAAGCTATATCACCCCCTATGGCTCTACAAAGAGCAAACCTGCTAGAAATGTTGAAATGGGAGGAAAAAGAGGGAAACAGTAAATCACATGTTCCTACATTCCTTGGGACTAACTGAGAGCTTCCCTAACAGAGTTTCACCAGGTCATCCCTCTATTGGATTAAGAGGCAGATGGAGGAAAAAAGGTAAAGGTAAGAAACAGATGCTCTGTACAGCCTGATCCCCTGCTGTTCTCACAGATAGAACAGCAGGTGCTTGTGCTACTGCAAGCAGCTATAAAGAACACACAGATCATCTTGGGCTACCTCTGTACCATTCTAGTGAAATGTTAAAACTGACTTTTTGTCTCCTACAAAAATTATTAAACTACTGCACAACACATTAAAATGTAATAATCTCTCTCTGTTTTGTGGACAATTACTTAAATGTGGGAAATCTCCAGATCTCTGCTTTGCCATGACTTAAGTGAATGTTTGATCCATCATACTATTTGTCCTTCTTCTATAAGGCTGTATCACAGGATATTCACTCCTGTACCTGAGGTGATTTTCCTGGTGAAAATCTTATCGAAACTCATTCCCTTGAAAAATTAAATTTTTGACTAAATCGTATTTTTTGACCAAAAAGCATAACTCTTTGAAAATTCTTGGTCATCTCTGGTAGTAAGACTAAAGAACTTGCACACCCTTTGAATATAAAGATATTGAATACAATCAACATTTGACTATGCTAGAGGCTTGGTTTTTGATAAATCACTTATCTTTGTATGATTTAATTCCATGATGCTCAACAGATGCAACAATTTATTTTTCTTTTATTCAACCCCATGATGACAAACATAATTTTCTTCCTGAAGCTGCAGAGGCTGTCATTCCTCCAACTATTAATAATTTGTTTTTTTCCTCTGAAGGAAAATACTCTTCCTTCAGAATTGCTAATTTATTTTTCTTTTGAGTGATATTTTCTGAGATTTAGTAAAGAAATAGTTACATGAGCTGAAATAGCTTAAAGAGTGTTTGCTGTCTTGTGGAAGTGTTTGACTGAAATAAGTTGAATAATCCATGTAGCTGACCTAGCAATTTAGAGAGGCAATGTAGGTGTGCAGTTCAACTCAGCCTGAGTATATATTATGGCCTTCTTATCTGATGCATTCACTGCACAGTAGTTTTAAGTTCACTACACAGCAGTGCTTAAAGCTGTGTATTTTTCAATGTGGGTCCAAAATAGAATCTTATGAAGAAAAGCTAGGATATTTGATACGGTAGAATATTTGCTTGAAATTTTGAGATTTGAGATGATCTTTGAATCTTCTATTATCTATGTGAATAGATAAACATACACTGTTATTTGTATAGAGTTACAGAGTAAGCAAGAAAACTGCTAAGTGTTCTCTTGCTCAAAGTCTTCCACTGGAAACTGTGGAGCCAGAATCTCTATTTCTGATACTGTTCTCTTGCACTCCCTGAGTTTCTCTCATGAGAAGTAAGATTAATACAAAATAATGACTAAAAATACTATGTGGACACAGCTTTCAGCTTGAAAATTTGCAATAGGAAGGTGTTTCCAGGAATATTTAATTCAGATGGATTTAAAGATGGCATTTTAGCATGTTCCCATAAAGCAAAGCAATGGTATTTATCTTCTCATTGTTAACAGACTAGGAATTTGCCTCAGGGAAATCTGGCAGTTCAGCAGTTTTAAGGGCAGAATGACAACAATTAGCCCTATGAAGTCTAAAATTTAGGTATTAACTGGGATGCGTACAACATGAGGATATCAAGATTTAGTTTAAGGTGTCTATCCAACAACACAGAGGCACTGCACAGAACATGTATAAATCAGGACATCTGCTCTAGTTGTGACCAGCACCAGCAGTTCAGGAGAACAAGACACTAACACTGAGAGGTCAGAGTATCCACACCATATATGTCTGTTTAGATGGGTAACAAACACCACCAACCTTTTGGAGACAAGTAAATTTCTCCTTATTTAAGCTGATCAGGGGTCATTATCTGAGGCAGTATCACCTGCTGGATCCTTCTTCAAATAAATAAATGCAATATTGTTAATAGCTCATTTGCACTTCTTTTCTTCTTTTCCAGATGCACCTAAACTATTAGAGAGGGCAGGTGTAGTCTGGAGCTTTCAGATAAGCCGCTCATACAATCATTATGTTTTCTCTTCTTGCTCTGCCAACCCATATCTGAATCATCTAATGAATCACAGCCGTGCAGGTGTTCTAAAAGTCTCATTTTATCACAGAAATAATTGAGTGGGCTTCACCTGCAAAGTGTCTGAGGTCTTATTTGGTCAAAATAAGGGTTCAGACTAGTGTCTTCCCGTTGGCCCCTTACTTCGGCAATATTTTGAACAGATACGGAAGATGAAATGAAGCCCATGAGTGTCAAATCACAGAGTATCTCAGACCATAAAAAAAGTGGATGAAAAGTGTTATAGGACTTCTTAAAAATGTTATCAGCATGTTGTCAACTTATAGTGAAAGGATCAGTGCAAAAAAAATAAAAACCCCCCAAAATAAAGCTCATCACAGTTTTATTATCTATGAATGAAAGAGCACAGAAAGAGCAGAACTCCTTTTGTTAATTATTTTTGTATTTGTTGTATTATTTGCCTTGAAACAATAGGGAATTCTGTGTTAGTTTCAGACTGAGAAATGATACTTTAATCTCCTGTCAGTGACAGCCAGCAAAGTCAATATATACTTCTACTCTATTCTAGAATATACAAAATACGTATTTCTAAGAGTACAGCAATAAAGAATGAATCATTTCACTTTGTAAGCTACCACTTTGCATACGTACTTTTAATACTTCTATCTAGAAGCTTTTGTTTTGCAGTGATAAGGGCAATGGAAAATTCCTTTGTACCAGGGAACTTTATTAACATCTACGCATCAAACCATTCTTGGAAGAATGCACTGCAACTGACTGCTGTCAAAAATTAATAATCATTGCATGGGGTCTGGAGCAAAGGGTAATAATATATTAAGTAATACAAAAAGGTTGCCTGTCAAGCAGTAAGCAAAGAACTTTAACAGAAACAGGATTGAGAGAATTCTTGTGTACAATTATAATCCTATAAACTAGAAATGTTTTCATTTCTTTTGATGAAAATTTATTAACTTTGCTATCTTTGTATAGGAGCTTGACACATTGATTGCAATGTTACAATGGATTGTTGCTGCTTAACTCCTGTATTCTGATATTTTTGTATCAGTGAGAGGGTTGAAACTAGATGATCTGTAAGTTCCTTCCAACCCAAACCATTTTATGATTGTGTGATACCAGTTTTAGCAGCAACCTAACCAACTTTCCTATTGAAAGTGTAATATTGTGGGAAATAAAATGTCATTTGCACTATTTGCCATTAGTAACAAAAAGCCATAACAATCATATTCTTCCATGCATGTTGTCATTATGCATCAGTCTTGAAAAAAGTATCCTCTTTTCTTTGGAAGTACTATGATAATGTCAGAATTGATGATAAATTTTGGTATAGCAGTAAAAAGCTGACGCAGCAAAAACAGAAATAAAAATATATTACAGTAATTCACAAGATAATTGTGTGGATTTTTATTTTAAAGCATTGGTTTCTTTATCCCTCTAGCTACTTATTGCTGTGACAGTTACTGACACGTGTCCTGACAGAAATGGAATTTTCTAGACAGCATGACTGAGCAGTTGAGCACTCAGCAGTTACTGAACTGCGTTTTTCCTCTCTGAAATAAAGCCATGGGGAAAATAGTCATCATTCCTGTCAAGATCCAGCCCAAACAGTTTACACAAACAGCACATTATTGGCACATAAATCTGCAATCTCAGATACTAGTTTGAGTAAAAACATTATGTTAACCTTTGAGACAATCAATTGTCCCTTATCACAACTTTGTGTCACATTTTTTTATGTTATTATTCATTCAAGTCTCTCTATAACACTTTATAAACACTTTTAAAAAACACATACTCTTTAGTTCTTCATGTTCTGCAGAAATAAGATGGTGAATTTTAGGAAATGGTTCAGAGAACCAGCAATTAGTCTATTCCTGCTCAGTTCTGGTAGCCTGTTAATTAATCAGCTTTGGAAAATCAATCAATATCTTGAACTTTGGCATATTACATGCCTATCAGGACTATTCAGTTTATTCACTATAAACCATGAAATCAAATAAAACTTGGCAACTTGTAGTGGTACGACCAACCAAATCCTAAACAATAGAAGGCGGCTCAGGATCACAGAATTATTTAGGTTAGAAAAGACCTTGAAAATCATTGACCGACTGATCCTCACCTTGTCAAACAGACCATGGCATTAAGTGCCACATCCAGTCATATCTCGAGCACCTCCAGGTATGGCGACTACACCACCTCCCTGGAGAACCCGTTCCAATGCTTTAAAACACATTCTGTGAAGAAATTTTTCCTAATATCCCATCTAAACTTCTCCTGGCACGGTTTAAGGCTATTTTCTCTAGCCCAGTTACTAGCTGCCTGGGATAAGAAGCTGATCCCTACCTTGCTACAACCCCCTTTCAGGCAACTGTCGCGGGATAAGGTTCCCCCTGAGCCTCTTTCTCTCCAGGCTAAACAACATGAGCTCCCTCAGCTGCTCTTCATAAGATTTCTGCCTTGGAGCACCTGAGCACAAGCGATGTACGTATGAAGCTCAAGGAAGAATGTAGGGGGTGACCACAACTGGTGTAAAGGAAGTCAAACATCACAACGTTAAGGGGACCAGGAGATCAGGGCATAGGATTTGGTTTAGATACGTAGCTGTATAAGTTGAGTGAATCAACTGGTATATCATACGAGTGGAGAAATTGTGTAAACAACCTTCTCTGAATTACTTGGGGAAAAAAAAGTGTGAATTCCACTCTGACCAAGCCAGACCAGCATAGGGCAAATGTACACAGAAGAACCCAACAAAGAGTATAAAAACTGAGCAAGCAACGAAATGAACTTTGATGAGAGCAATGGGCTTCATCTATATTCAACCCATGTATTCCTTCCCACTGGAGACAACCAGTATCATGAAGGTGAGCATATTTTAGACTGTCGATGAGGATCAGGTTGGTATTTTGATCCAACTGCATGTGCTTGTGTTATGATTTTACCACGTTTCTGTTGACTTCAATAAAATCTTTTGTAATGTCAAATAAATTGAAATAAGTACATTTAGTATTAAGAAACTAAACCCTCCCTGTGTGGAATATCTAAAGAATTTGCTTGAACGATGACAGGATGTTAAGAGATTATTGCTCTGGAAATTCCTAAACTAAATATCACTGCATGTGTTATAATATGGTGTCATGATTTTGACAGACCAATAATAATAATTGACTTAAAAATAATGAGGCTAGTAGAATGGACCAGACTTATGTTAATGGCATTGCAAAGTCTGTCCAGGAAGTTTTCTTCTAAAGTTTAGAGAGGAAAAAAAAAAATTAAAACCAGTTGATAGCTATTACAGAAACCTCAGAAAACAGAAACAGAAAAAAACAAAAACCCAACCCCAGAACCTTTGGTAGCATCAAGGATCTAGTTCAATTAAAAGACTTACCAAAATTATAAAAAGACAAGCAATGAATGTCCTGATACCTTAAATAAGTCAAATACCCCCAAACTTTGAATACAATGGAAACTATGAAGAGACGTGAATCTAGTAATCTGTGCATTATCTCCAAAATGAAAGGTTAGAAATTTTATTTTGATGTCTTCAGGGATTTGAAATTTAGACATCTGCATCCAAGAAAACATTTGAAAACATCAGTGCTCCATTGTTGTTTCATTGATGGAGTAGTATTAGCTCAGTTATCCTCTGAAACCACATCTAGTTTGTAAAGAATGTAGAATCCCAGAATCATTTAGGTTGTAAAATGCTTTAAGGTCATTGAGACCTACTGCAAACCTAACACTACTAAACCCACCACTAAACCATGTCTGCAACTGCCACATCTTTTAATTACCTCAGGGAATGGTGACTCAACCACTTTCTTGGGAAGTCTGTTCCAATGTTTGACAATCCTTTCAGTGAAGAATTTTTTCCTCATGTCCAACGTAAAACTCCCCTGGTACAACTTGACAACACTTCCTCTCATCCTATTGCTTGAAACTTGGAAGAAGAGACCAACTCCCACTTCATTACAACCTCCTTTCAGGTAATTGTAGAGAGCAGTAAGGTCTCCCCTGAGCCTTCTTGTCTTCAGGCGAAGCAGCCCTAGCTGCCTCAGCTGCTCCTCATAGGACTTATTCTCTAGACCCTTCACCTGCTCTGTTGCCCTTCCCTGGACTCATTACAGCACCTCAATGTCTTTTTTGAAGTGAGGGCCCCAGAACTGGGCACAAGATTCCAGGTACTATGGGATCATCACTTCCCTAGTCCTGCTGGCCACACTATTTCTGATACAAGCCAGGATGTCGTCATCCTTCTCGGCCACCTGGGTACACACTGGTTCATGTTCAGCTGCTTTTGATCTCAGGGGCTTTTCCATCAGGCAGATTTCCACTCACTCTTCCCCAAGACTGTAGTGCTTCATGGGAATGTTGTGACAAGCACTTGGCCTTGTTGAGTCTCATACAGCTGACCTTTGTCTATCAATCCATCCTGTCCAGATCCCTCTGCAGATGCATCAGTGTGGTGTTCCTAGACACATTTTGCATTTAGTAGTAGGATACCAAAGGATATTCTGCTAGAGCCATTCTTTCTGCTAGATTGAATCAATGATCTGATAGGAATGTAAGAGATGCAGAACCATAATGAAGCGAGGGTGAGGGAATATATGTCAGTAAACCAATTTAGATCTTTTCAGCTATGCTGAAAGCCCTCCTCAGTGAGGCACTGTGAATGTCAAAGGAAGCATGAAATATCTCCAGTGCCAACTCGTATGAGTCACATAAGGGTGATTAATTGATTGAAATCCATATGCATTCTTAACCTTTCTTGTCTCTCTGTTTAACTAATTGCTCTTTAACATTTCCTTCTTCACATATCCCTGGTGAATGCATTACTTAGAAAACTTCATATAATTTTCCTTTCTTCTTCTCTAACAGATTCTACTTTGTTTCTGCCTATGATGTAGTGACGACAGAGTACACTTCCCTACCCTTATGCAGTATTCTGTTCTTTAATTCTAATGGGCCAAGCTTTATCTCAACTATCATTAGTAGTGTAAAACCTAGTCACATACATCCAATCAGTCATCCTGGCTTCCTGCCTTCAGCAGTAAATGACACAGAGAAGGTGATACATTCCATCTATTAAAGACATCAGTCTCTCAGTGGGATGACTTGACTTCTGAAATACTTTGTCTCCCCCTCTCTTTCTTTCCATCTCTCTACTATCTAGAGACGAGCTGTTCTTTAGGCTGCACTTATAATTTGGCTTCCAAACATCTAATTTTAGTTGAACTGCATTATCTGCCTAGGTTCTTAGACACCATAAATGTAGTTGAAGATACTCTGTGTTTACAAGACTCAAAACCGTCTTTTGAAGCAACCCATATAAGTGTCAAAACCCTGATTTCTCTAATCAAATGTATTAATTAACTGACTGTTTGATTTTTACCTCATGATGCATTATTAATATTCATGTATTTCTCCAAATGAACACTATACAGAAAACAAGGTACCAGAAAGATTTTTTTTTTTTTTCCCATAGTTGCAATACATACTGATTGTACAACAGCATGTGACTTTAGGACTGAAATTCTTGATTCAATAATTGACTATTACAGTATATTTTAAAAATAAAAATGATTAGATTTGATACCTTTACATGGAAGAATGTTTCAGGAAATAAAATGAAATATGACAAATCAGGAATGGTGTAGGAAGCAAATAACATATTCATATCAGATGTCCTATGTCATGTTAAAAAAAAAAAAGTGCGGTAAAAGACAAAATTTGAATACTTGTAGAAAACCCTCTTTATTTAAACTTCCTTCTTGTAATTAGTCAAACATTCTGCTTTTTTTCATTTGTTTGTTTGTTTATGGGCTGTTATTATTTTTTCCATTAAATCTAATGAATAATTTTCTGTTTCATCTTCATTGAGCTTAACACTGAAATGTTAGGCAGAATGATCTGAATATTTGCAGTGCAGCACCCCATAGTACAAAAAGCACAAATTGCTGGTTCCCAGGTAGAGCTCTACTCATGTCAGATTTGTGCTATTTAATATGGATAGCTCCACCTTCCCACCTCTCCTTCTCTCAGTGGAGAAGTATTGATAGAAGTACCACACCAAATTTTCTTCCTGTGCAGAAGGTACAGATAACGTTGAACTTCAGAGCCTCTGTTTCCTGTTCCCACCCCACTTCTCTTCATGCTAACCAGGGTCTACCATCTGAAGGGAGGGGATCCTGCAAGAATGGTGAGGTCAGCAACAATTTTTTATAGGGATCAGAATAAAATTTTTACATATAGCAGGAGCTTCTAATGCTATCACAGACCTCTTTTCAGTGCTACTGTATTTTTCTTTCCCATTTTATAAATGAACAACAGCAACAAGAACAGTAACAATGATAAGCAATTACATTTTTTCCCAAAATGTCATTAATAAGAACTAAGAATTTTAACACTCTGAGACCATACCAATTTTTATAATATATGTTTACAATAAGACTGATGCAGATAATGTAATTTTCAAATTACTTGCAAAGGAAAACAGTAGCAAAGACAGACTGGTCCCCTTTATGCTTTATCTGTTCTTTTTCTATCTAATGAGGTAAAAACTAGAGTAAATATTTTTATATATTGCAAAAAATGTCTGCAATGTTTATTTTGATATGACATATGTTCTGGTGGTTTTTTTAATAGAAATCATAGCAGTACCAAAAAATCACAGAAATGCAGAATGATAAATTAAGACCAAATAAAGCATGATAGCATACAATCTGAAGTAAATGGTATTTTGTTTGTGATCATTGAGTGGTACATCACAGCATTGTGATCATTGCTGTGATACAGCAATGTCTACTGTTACGGCATTAATATGCAGTACCTGTTTTACTGCAGACTTACAAACTATTTTCATTATCTCTCATTGCAATATACTTTTAGGAAAAAAAGAAAAAATCAATATTTAAATTATTTTAGAACAACCTTTCAACATTTCATAAATGCTTTGATCATATTTAGATTTAGAAAGAAGAGGTAACAAACCCAGAAAGTCACAATTTATATTATAGGATGCCACAAGAGGACCTCTTTACTTTTACATCTTAGATCAATTTTTCTAGACATATTTTCATTTATAGTTGTCAGGAATAACTAGTTTTCTATGGAGATGCATGGACAACAGATTTCCTACAATACCACATTCAGCTGTTTTAAATTCTAGCTGACACTAAGCATAGGCATGAAGAAAAAGAGTGGATATTTTAATGAGATTTTTAGGGTATTTTTTGCTAAAAAATAATTCAGGGTAGCAAAGTTGTAGTGAAATGTTTCAGAATAATGTCTTTTTATGCACTATAATGTTTTGTGTTGTCTCACACTCATTAGACAGATAATTAAAAAAAAAAAACAGTGTATCCTTAGCATCTTCTGTGATGCATCTTTTCACCATTATGAAAGTGTATCCGCTAATTACTTAATAGCTATTCTAATACGAAGGTAAACAAAAGCTAATTAAAATTTTCAGTTGCAGTTGTTAACAGCAAAATATTCTTATGTTGGAATAAACTGTGCAATATGGATTGTTGTTAAAGAAGTACAGAAACTTTGTGACCCACTTCTGTAAATATAACTGCTTTCCATTCACTGGCTGCTCAGAGAAGTGAGTGCCTTGGAGACCTCGAAAGCATATTGATGGAACACTCTCCTGAAGTCTAATGTAAGCTGCTGTGTATTTGACCATACAGCAGAAATAGAAAAGATTTTTTTAAAAGGGCAAAAAATCCAAACAAAAAATGTAAACTGATGCAGAAATCTATTTCAGATGTTTAAGCAGTTTTTTATTACACAGTATCTATCCATATTAGGTATTTTTATCATAGCACTAAATTGCTAACTAAATGTTGAAATTATTTTTGTACAACATTAATGATTATTGTTAATAATTTCCTGGCAAAAATGTAATAAAAACCATAAAATATAGACGGTACACAGATCAGGTACACATTTTAAAAAGATATTGCTGGCACAATTCTTCCTAGAACCTGACTCAGGGCGTGTATCACAGTGTTTCAAGCAGCCTACTGCGCCTTATTTTTCAACTCTTTCCAGAAGAGTGATTTTAAATTTTTTAAAAAGATGATATTTCCTAAAAGCTTTAGTAAGCATATCCTGCTCATTTTGTCTGTGTATTCCACCTTTATGAAAATTATTCAATCATCTCTTATACTACGTCAATATCAGGCAAAAGCTAACACTTGCATTACAGTTTCTACTAAATTCATACTGGCTTAAGAATGTAGACAGTGAGAGCCATCAAAATGTTTCCAGCACTCAGGGCTTTGGTCGAGACAAAATGTCTCTCTAGACATGTGAGAATATAGAATTAAATATTTAATTTATTTCTAGGTAGGGTTTTAGCATTTATATTATTGAAGGTACAGTAGAAAAATATGGACAGAGTGCCCCTAATGTGCTTATTGAAACCAAATTTTATATTTATTTTATATTAATATTACATCTGGTAATATTACTGTCACTATCTTTAGGTCTACTAGACTGTAGTGCTGTACCACCCTCATTCATAGCTGATTATCCCAAAACAACTTATTAATTATTCCATATCATTAAGATGCACATAATCTACAAAAGGTTTCATTGGCTTCTTCCCATGAGGAAAAATTGACTTGCTGACTGATTTTTAAGTATCTCTAATTACTTATTTTGTAAGTATACCTGTTATCTTGAAACTGTTGCACTTAAAATCTTGATATGGGCAAAGGAATTAGACCATATATGGAGTGAAGAACTTACTGTTGAACAAAATCTATCTTTTTAAAAACCATTCTGACTGGTAAAATGAAAATGAATTCAGAAGGAAACCTTCATTCACAGGAAGATGAAATAGTAATGCACCCTCCCCTCCTCCCTGATATATGTCTTCTAGTGTGATGCTCAATTCTTGAAGTATTCCTCTGGGTCTCAGGGCTTACACATCAATATGTCTTAAGCAGATTGTTAAGGGGAAATTATTACATGACAACAGCATCCTGATATTGAATACCTAATATGCTTACTTAATGATAAGAATTGTTCTGGAAATTATGTGCTAAACTTCTCTAACTTGGTATTCGACATGGGGAGATACCTAAAAACTGGAGGTGGAAACACATTAAAAAGTGTGGTAGAAATTATATCCTTCATATTAAGAGATAAAATTTGTAATAGTGATGCTAGTTTTTAAATACACACCTATGCCTGTCCACATATGAGTAATCAGACAGAGAGCAACAGGAATGCACAGAGAAGTGCAGTCTTATGTTGCTTATTTTTTTATATTTTTCATTTTTTTTTTTCAGATTCTATTCCTAAATGGTTTCCTTTAAATATTGATTTCTCATTGTTAAGGCAAAATTTTGCCTTTTTGGAAACTAATGCTGCATTTTATGGCTCATTTTTAAAAATGTGGTTTATGTCTATATTTTTTTTCCATCTTTCCATGTGCTCTGATTGTATATTGCATACTCCAGGGTTCCTGATTCACTCATGAAATTTTGACTTTTCACATGTGTACTAATGGCAATCTGCTCTATTTTTCTTTAGAAGCGTCCATCCCTGAAGTGCCCCTAGCATTTCCTGGCTGTTTTAAAATCACCTGTGTCTGGATGTCATTCGATATTCTGCAAACAATCAGTAAACAGGAAAAAAAGAGGGTTGGTTGGTTGTTTGTTTGCTTCCAAAAAGATCCTATGTATAGGCTATCTTTGCTTAAAATACATTCTTTATTTAGAACAGAAATCTGCGTTTGTCTCCATGGCTTTTTTAAATGTTGAAAGTTCACTTTTCAAGGTCAGTTTCATTGTACTGGAGATCTTGAACTCAACAATATTTCTGTTACTCTCTTCTGTCCCATCAAATGAGATCTCTGCCTTAGTAAGGAGTAAAAACATCATTTTGAGTTCAGTGTATTTAATCTCCAATCCCAGCTCTTCTTTTAATTATTACAAGTAGGCTGTGATCTGACCCTTCTTTGAAGAGCTAAATAATAAATATATTATGACTAAACTGCATAAAAATTGATATTTTTCTTCATAATAGAAAAAAAATAATTGTTGGAGGAGTACTGCAACAAATTCCATCTTCACAAGGTTTTGCTGTGAATTAATCCCTACGAGGGACAACCAAAGCATAGGATTTTCATGCGTAAAATATATTTACTTTTCTGGCTTTGTGAATCTTATTGTTCTATCCATAAGAGTGGCATTAGACATTTTTAAACGTAGAAAGAATGTTAGTAATTAACCTGAGAAATCTTTCAGTGTTAAGATGAAAGCTTAGTCTTTCATTCTTATAACATGAAGATTTTCCTGATTATGAAAGGGCAATCAGGAGATCACGAGAGCACAAGATGGCTCATTTTCTTCTATCGAGGTCACACACAGCAGAAAAGGACTGGGTATCCAATAAATTCTTTTTCACAAAATTTGTTCAGTGCTTTGCTGCTACTTCTGAAAGTGATAGTGAGATACTTTTGGAACTGAAGTTCTGGAACCTGAGTGGACTGGTATGTGGAAAACTTCAAAGAATCAGTTTTGGATAGGGAGTTGGACTATCAAATACTGATCTCTTTAGGGAATGGAATGATTCAGCCTTCTCACAAGAATTTGAATGATGTGTAAATGTTCCAGGGAAGATTTCAGTTGAAAGGTATACTAACCAAGGGATAAAAAAAGTAGATACTGAGAATCTGGGGATTGCAGTCAGAAGTGCTCTTTCACAGTTTTCTCTCAGGTAGCTGGAAACTACCTTTGGCAATTTGGGCTTTGTTATGGTTTGTGGAGGTTTTTTTGGTTTGGTTTGGTTTTTTTTTCATTTGTTTTGGTTTTTTGTTGTTGTTGTTCTTTTGGGTTTTTTTAATGAAGGTAATTTCTCTTTTGCTTATATTAATACTAACAAACCTAGGTCACCCATTTGCATTCTTATAACTACTATGTAAATATAGTGAATTTTGAAGGGTGAGAAGTCACTGTAAATGAAATTCAAACAGCACAAACAATCGTAGTCAACTTTTCAACATAACTTTCCTATGCCATAATGAAATAAGAATTGTCTGTAAAATTTGATTATAATGGGTTCATTCTACTCACTTTAATAAAGACAGTATACAATATGTGAGTGCCCAGACTTCAGTTTAGGTAGACTAATAGTGAAGATTCATAAGAACATTTCTTTATAACTGGAGACATCTCTGACAGAGATATCACTGTTAATGGCTTTTTCAGGAGCTCGTAAGGGTGTTGTATGTTTGTGCAGTTTTCCATTTTTAACTGACGGTTTGCAAAGAAAAGCAGTGGTTAAGGTTACCATTCACTAGTCACAAAACAGACTATAAAAATATATCACACAGGGAAAACAAAACTACTTGAGTGACACGTACATCATTACAGAGAAATTACTAAGGGAATTATCTGAAAATTGCTGGTAAAGCACATTTTGATCATCCCCTACTTAATTTTTACATCTTGATAGACAAGCAGGAGGATCAGACATGATCATACAAACCAGAAAGCAATTATTGCTTTCAGAACTAGTTATCAGTATTTACTTTTCCATGCCACACTTTCATTACAGTTTATCTGCTAATTTCTCTGTCCCATCTATGAATTATTAGCATGTACTGCAGGCTACAATCTGAAGGCTATCAAAGATGTATTATTAACATAGTGGATTTCATAAAAGGCCAATTACAAGTGGAAATACTAATGAAAGAGATTATAGGCACTGCATTGATCAATATCTTAAATATAGGCTGAGAAAAAGTGAATTAGTTAGGGTGAAACCTGAAAACTTAGGATAATGCTGGTTATATTGGTATGATTACACAACGATATATTTTCAATTTTTAGCAGGGGTTACAGTAACTGAGGCAGAAGACACTTCAGAGCACTAGATCAATTTTCAAAAAAAAATTTTTTTCTTTAAATGGTGCACTCTACAAAAAGATTCCCGTCCTTCTTCTGTTGGAGACTATGATCTAGACTTCAGTCTTCCTGCTGACAGTCTGTCATTAACTCATACAGCTGTGAAGTAGGTACAGATACATCTGAGAGGTTCTGAGGGAGCCATAGCTCTTTCTGAATCCAAATTTTTAATAAAGTGTTTTATCTGCAAATAAGAAACATTAAGACTTTATGTACAACACTTTTGTATATTAAATTACAGGGAAGTTACTAGTGCTGCTGTAAGATTTTAATAGAACTCTTGAAATCAAGGTGTATGATAAGCAGAAACTGATGTATTGCATTATGTTAGGGGAAGGGAAAATGAAATTCCTGGTACCCAGCCAAAACTCACATAACATCTAAGTAGTTAAAGATTAAATTCCTCACAGGACTGAAAACTTCAGGTTCATGGGTGTTGGCACAGTCAACACATCCTTTTTTTACAAATGTTAAATACTAGCCTTTTCTTCCTGATAATACCTGCAGAGCTACTGGTGTTGTTTACGAGTCGATGTGTTGGAAATTGATAAAAAATTTGTAATGTACAAAAAAACCCCCAAAACTAAAAAAGCACAACATCAGTACATCTGCAAACTCTATAGACCACCAGTAAATGTTACTCTCTAACAAAATAATGAAAATTTATCAAGAAAATATTTTCAGATTAAAATTAGGAATAAGATTGAGAAATAATTTATAATGCTCAGTGATAACATCTGATGTAGGGAACTTTTTACTAAATGTTTAAATATTCTACTTGGATATGGACAAGAAAGTTTACTTCTGAGATTCAAAACCAGAAAAGGATTAAGGAGAAAGACTGTATACAAGCAAACACACTAAGAGCAACAAGTCATACAATGATAGGGTACAGGCACTGAGTTGATAGCTCCTTCTCCTTTCATATTTGCGTTTATTTATTCATGATATGCCAAAATAAAATATCAGAAACCTTTTTCTGCCACCATGTTATTGCTGCTTCTTGCTTTGCTAAAATCCAGGCCTCAGTACACAACAATACCTGATTCTGCCATCATCTGCTGTCTGCTGCCTTGAGCAACTGACAACATTGCTTTACTTAAAACTGCTCTGTTCCTGCCTATTGTGGCAGAAATCTCTCTGCTGCATAGATCTTTAGGAAAGCTTGTTCTGACTTCTTGACTTTTAATAAAAAAAGTGGGACTCTGTATCACAGAAAATCTGATAAATAATCTTTAACTTTCAAACAAAATAGTTGTTTTCTATATTGCATGTGCTACTATAGAGTAGTAAATTCCAGCATAGGCATGTCAAGAAACTCTTCCAACCTAAGTTGCTCCAGCAGTTCAGAATCCAGCAATTCTAAGATCCAATATTCCTTTGCCCTATGCTTACTGACAGTTTGGAAGAAATAATGATAATAGGATCAAAGCTCGAAAATTTTTTAGCTTTGTTCTATAAATTATTTCCCTTTTATTCCTTCAAGGCTTTTCTCTATAACAAATTCTCTTGTAACCAACATACAAAAGTGGTATCCTGGTTCTGGTCAGGACAGTGTTAAATTTTGTAGTAGCTGGGAGGGACCACAGCCAGGACTCAAAGGTTATTTTATACTACCTCACATAATTGTTGGGGCAAGTGGAAGGGAGTCTCTTGTGGAGAGAAGGGGTTCCTTCCAGCTGAGTAAGTGCAGCACCAGTTCCAGACTGGAGGGAGTGGTTGGGTGGATGCCAGTTCCAAGGAGAGGGAGCAGCTGTGTTTTGCCCGTTCTGAGCTGGAGGGAGTGATCAGGGTGGCGTGGCTGCACTTGTGTCAAGCTTCGCAGTGAGCATTTTTCCACGTGAATCACTCTCTTTCTTGTACACCTTTGTTATTATTATTGTTGATGTTACTGTTCATTTTCTTATGTCATTGACGTCTCCAGTAAATTGTTTCTATCTCAACCCGTGATCTTTGCCTTTTGTGCCTCCATGTCTCCTCTCCAGCCAGCCACAGTGGGGGAGGGCAAGGGGGGAGTGGGCGAGCAGCACGTGATTTGGAGAGTCTCTGTAGGAGCACTTGATTGGGGAGTACCATTCCTAAATCATGACAAGTGGGTTTTGGTTGAGATTTTTTGTTGTTGTTTTGTTAGGTTTTTTGGGGAGATTGTGCTTTTTTTGGGGGGGAAGGGTGCTTTTAATATATTTATATTGCATATTCTTTAAAGTATATATTATCCTTGAGGATTTAAGTAGGAAGAAAGTTCAATTAAATACACTATCTTCCCTGCTACTTAGCCACAGGGGTCGCTCTATGCCCTCCTCATGTTCATAACTTCCTGGTGTTGTCAGATATATCTTGCTTCACCAGTTATTCAAATTACTTACAGATAGTTTGTTACATCTCTAGCATCATAAGAACATCTGTCACATTATCCTACACAGAAGTCAACACTGACTTTGCTTCTAAAACTTACAGTTCTCTGGCAAATTTTGTAGCAATTACAGGCTGCTTATACCTTAGTAAAATCCGAGTTTTAATTTAAATCTGTTAAAGAATTATCATAAGCAGGATGTATTTAAAGGTTAAACAGTGTGATGCACTGATGATTCTAATTAAATATAAAAAAGTCCTGTTTTTTATATCTGGAAAATTTGCAAAGGAACATTTCACATAAAACTCTATCACTCCAAAACAATTTGGTGTAGATTATTTCAGCTATCATGTTCTGTCATCTGAAGGTGCCAGATAACATTTTAATAGAAGAGATGAACATTTAATGCACTAGTCGTGTATATTGCACCAGTGTTATGTTTGGAAAAAAAGTGGAGTGTAGAGGGTTTCAGAATTCCCACAGCATATTTGCATTCAGTTATAATAATGCTCTTTAACATACGGAAGCTGCAATGTGCTTTCATAGTCTGCAGAGTTTGTTAGCATGACAGTAAGCATATGCAGTTCTCTCAGCCTTTAAGAAGAAATGGGTTTTGTTTGCAGTAAAAGAAAGAAACCCTCAAGTCAGTGTTTATCACTATCTTCTCTCTTAGTTTTAACTGTTTTCTTGTTTTATACTGTATGACAGAGGAAAGAAGGTTCAGATAATTTTAGACTCATGCTAATTGGTGGAAAAATAATGAAAAAGCTTTCATATTGCATATCAGAGTCAGAAAACTGTCATGCTGATGTGAAAGATCTACTCGCATCTGTAGCCAGTCCATTGTCTGTGTACATTCCTTAAATATTAAGCCAAGTGATTGGTCGCTAGAGGGCATCAAATCTGTGCCCTAAGAAATGATGAAAGAAAAGCTGCAGATGTTTTAATAGAACAAAGAGAATTTACATCTCTGTATGCCAAGTGCTGTTCTGCAGGTCATAAACCAATTTGTGTGTATTTTTAAAGTCACTTTTGGGTAGTTGTTATCCACCTCACAAAACTGTGCAATAGAAAGCCCATAAGGAAAAAAAAAAAAGAGGACACCACCTACACCCCCCCCAAATACAATTAAAGATCTGACTTTCAGACTCTAGAGAAAGATTTATGTAGATCTAGAGTATCTTCCATTGCTGCTTACCATCATGTCAAGGTAATTATGGGAAAGAAAAAAAAAAGGACAAACAAGAAATGGGCAGAGAAACACATACCTTGCACCTGTCTCCTTTGTTTGGTGTCTTCTAAATATAGGCTTCTTTTCAAAGCCACTAAACCCACTTTTACAGTACCCTACAACTCTATATGCTTGTCTGTCTCACACATACTTTTGTGTCCATTCTTTATTCACTGTCAGATGTCTTCTGCCTTCTAGGATGTACTTCTCTTCTGGAACTGGACATCCTTTCATGTAGTATTTTTATGTATTTTCAGGGGTCTTAGGGCCTAGAAAAAAATCTGCAGAGGAGGTCATAACATTTTATTGCATATAAGAATAAGGAAAACTCTCAAACATGTAATAACTGTTGTGTTGTATGTAATGAGGTTTTTGCAATAGAGCGTCATATATAACCCCTGATGCTGACTAGCGCCACACAACTGCTTGCACACTTTGTCCCAGTGGGATAGAGAAGAGTCAAAATGAGAAAACACATGGATTGAGATAAACGCAGTTTAATAGGTAAAGAAAAAGTATACACACAAGCAAAGCAAAACAAGGAATTCATCCATGGGCAGGCAGTTACTCAGCCACCCTGAGAGAGCAGGGCTCCATCACATGCAGTGCTGACCTGGGAAAACAAAAAATCCTAATTCCAAATGTTCACCCCTTCCTTCTTCTTCCCCTGCTTTATATGTTGAAAATTATGCCATGTGGTATGGAAATTTCCCTTGGGCACTTGGAGTCAGATATGCCAGCTGTGTCCCTTCCCAGCTTCTTGTGCAACCCAGGCTCCTCGGTGGTGGGGAGGCGTGAGGAGCAGAAAAGGTGTTGACTCTGTGCAAGCACTGCTCAGCAGTAATGGAAAACTCCCTGTGTTATTAAAGTTTCCAGCACATACCCAAAACATAGCCCCATAATAGCTACTGTGAAGAAAATTAACTGTTTATCATCCAAAACCAGCACAGATAGATATAAATCAGAGATTAATACTGAAGGTAAATTTGATAAATTTTAGTGCTTTGGTTTCCACAGGTTTAATATTTGACAGATTTTAATAAAAAAGCCTTAGCTACTTAACAAACAAAATTGAGTAATTCCAGTTCCATTAAAATGGTTTTAGTAAAATTAGGGTAGCATCAATCATATTGATTTGATATTGCTTGTTAGTGCATTAGATCTAGACTTAGCAAGACATCTTCTCCTTTATGAAATTAAGATAATATTTGTGTGTTCTTTTAGTTGTTTACCTGCCATATTGAATTTTAATGCTCTAGGGGTTCTCCACACAAATGAGTATTTTTATTTGAAGTTCCAGGACATAAAAGTATCCATAGATTTTCTGCATCCAGAACAGTTTAAGGTTCTCAAAACCTAACAGGAAATAATTAACATCAAACCAGAACAAAAGAAAATAATAATAAAATATCCCAGGCAATATAAAATTCTTCAATAGAAAAGAAAAAAATGTAGCAAAAAAGATTGTATAAATATTTCCTTTTCTGAAATCTTTGGGAGAAGACAGTACATACATCTTAAGGGAGGTTGTGTTTCCTAGAAGTTTCAAAAAATTATCCAGAAGAGAACTGATAAGTGAAATCTGTTTCTACCACATTATTGCAGCTGCTATATTTCTTTCTCACTAAGGCACCTACAAGGTAACTAACCTTTGAAATAAACTTTCATTCCCAGTATTTTGCCTTGTTCTTTAAAGTTTAGAAATCAATACATTAAGTCAAGCAATGCCATAGGGTTTGATTTTTTTTTCTTACTGCTGTTTTAAGTGTAGATATGAGATTTTACAAAAATGCCATATTATGTGTTATTTTTATAGCTGTTTTTGCATTTTTTACCTGCCAGTGACATCCTCATCAAATAGATCATGGGTGCTGATTGCAAAATAACCCATAGTCATTCCCTTTATCTTTTCATATAGAATTCTGTCATTCACTTAGTTTTTAAGTAGATTTTGGCTAAAAGATTCTCTGAAAGCTTATTAAAAAGTACAAGCTTTTTACTATTTAACTCTGATAAGAGTAAATAGCAGATATACAGTAAAGCATAAAATCTTTATTTAAAGCTTAGAAAAGGAGATGGAAATTAATCTTAGATTATTCCATAATTTTCCTCTTGTATATATACTAATAAGACATCATATAACAGAGAAAACAGTTAGAAAGATCACTGCTTTTCTCTAATCTAAAGCAAATCCTCTTGATAGACTGTTTTATTATTTCTATTTCTGACTTTCCTGTTTGAAAATATTATCAATAATAATATCAGTATTTAGTTAAGTTGTGGGTGAAATTTGTCTATTTTTCCATAGAATATAACGTTTTTAGACTGTTGCACAGAAAAATGCCTTAGTTCTATAAGTACAATGGGTTCAACAAATGGTGAATTGATTATCAGATTGAAATTCCAAATGTTTAGACCTCTTAAATACTTATTTTGGCTTTACATTATTTTCTTACATCTTCCGTTGCAAACAATAGCATATAAACTACCTGACTGATATTATGTCATACTCACAATTTTAATATGAATAGGAAGAAAAGCTCTCAAAGACAGCCTGAATGAATTATTAAAACAGACTTTTTAATAACTAGAGTCAAATATTCTTGTATATTCTTCTCTAAATACCAAAATCTCTAAATACCAAAATTCAGAGAATTTCAAGGTTACAGCACTGCAGTGTAAATGAGACCAGTCCTTGAGACTAACAGAAGACACAGCAGAAAGTGTGGTCACCCTGACTAAATGGTCACTCACAGTTTGCTGAGTCTATCTAGCTCTGATAATTATTTTGTAGACACCTGCACACTTACCCTGGAATTAGCCTAGGAATTCATTTTGCTGACAACAACACTAATCACCACCAAGTTATGATGACTTTTTGGCCACTACTCACCTCAGGTGTGGATAGACAAGTCCACATAACATCAAGAACTTTAAGCCTTACTTTAAGAGGAAACTTATTGGTTCTGTGTTACTGATTATTAAGACGTGGCTGCATTATTTAATAATTTCCAATGAAGAAAACAGTGGGAAAAGGTTTTTGTTTAAACAGGTGACGACAAGTCTGCATTTCTTTATTCATATGTTGTCTCCTACTCTTATCCTGCCATTAGTACTCTAAAACTGAGCAAAGAAATTACAGCCCAAAATAAGGAAACAAATCAGTGCAGAGCAGTTACTGAAGTACAGCTTTTCTTCAGAGAAACACAGTGTTTATAGTTCTCTGAGTAAAAATTAAAATTTCGAATTGAGGTGGATTTTAGAAACCTTTTTTGCAAAAAATTTCTTTCTGTAGTTTCTCTTCTTTTCATTCAAAATCAACATCTTCTTCTTTAATGTTTACATTTGAGCATTTTTGCTGTGTGTTGTTTCATTTCTTCAAGAATTTTTTGTTTCTATAACAATTTTTATGTAATGATTTCTTTTGTGTAACACATGAAAATACACTTGTGAACTCAGACCTTTTCACTTAAGTTCCTTATATTAGCTATTAAGGATATCAGGTGCCTGTGAGATTCAAAGTTCTTCCTTGCATTTGAAATTGTGGACAGACAGACAGAAAATAAAGTGCAACTGTTTTTCATTAGTCAGAGGTTATCAAAAAGACCTGTAATGGTACCTAAATTTTTAGTGCAAATTAATTACAACACCACCCAGAAGGCTATGGACAGTAAAGTGTAAAAAATATCAGATAAAAAATGGGGTTTAGCTCCACCACCAAAAGTAAGATTATTTCAAAGAATACAAAAAATTATTTCCAATAAAATAATTTATCATGTTGGTTGGCCAGCATGTTGGTAAATAAAGTCCAGAACAGAGAGACATAGTTTTCAGTTTAGGGTATTGCAATCCAAAGCAGTAAATCTGCCTATGTACCCTATATCACCATAAGAGGTAACAAAACCTCAACAAGCAGTGACATCTAACTACCAGGTGTGAACACTTAATGGTTTAAGTAACATGTAAGTGCTACAGTTAAATTATATAGTCGGTCTTATAATAAAATTTGATAAAGAATTTATATATTTGCAAATAGAGTAAGAAATTTGACTGATTTTGATCTGTCAATTTCTATTTTCAGCTTTAAAAAGATCTCCCCATACATGCTTATGATTTACATTGTTCATTTTAGGATTATTTTATTTTGTTAGAGAAAAATTTTAAGGAAAAAACCCAAACAAACAAAGAAACCAACCAAAACCAAAAGCATTCCTTAACATTATTCTAATTATCTGCATGTTTTATCAAGGATTGATTATTCTTCACTCTCCAACTAATTAACGTAAAATCTTGGTTATTTGTTATCATAAACTAGAGCTTTCAGTATTCAGTAATTCTCACAGTAATTTAATTTCTGTTTCATACTACCTCAAGCCTCAGATAGATTTTCCCTGCAGTGCTGGACATATGGTCATGATGTTCTAACTCGCTTCTGATCATACTACCTTGCAGAACATAAACACAGGAACTCACAATAAAACCAGTTACAATAACTGGAAAAGTGCAGGCAGAGTTATTAATTCTATTGATGTGTAATAAAGAGTGGGAAGATTAAAAAAGCAAAATATTAAAATGTTCATTTTGTTTGTCAGTGAGTTGAACCAGAAGGAACCTAAACTGTGTTCTATTAAATCATCCTGTTGTAAGAAGAATCATAAAAGGAAAAGAAACTGTAGTAGCATGTAGATATGCTAATAGCAAAATACAGGGATTATAGTTCTTTATCTGTATTCAGTCTCATGCCTCAATTTTAAGCAACACATTTAAACTGACTGGGAATTTTGAGCTGACATTAGATTTTATCAGCATCAAAGTCATCGAGATCTCTTTGACTCTTTAAAATTTCAAGAAAAACTAAACCAAAAATGCACTGGCTGTGCTTGATTTGACTTAAATTGAAATACAAAAAAAAAAAAAAAACCAA
>VWZQ01004964.1:347818-472696 GCA_013397015.1 Myiagra hebetior | reverse complement strand
AAAAAACCCAACAAAACAAAGAACAACACCTTTCTGTGTAGAACAAATATGAAACATTTCAAGTCAGTTTCAGTTTGCATTTCATCTCACAAGCATGCTGCATTACATCAAATCCTGAGGTCCTTTTGTCCTTATTTTCCTCTTTAAGGGAAAAAAAAATGGTGTAGTTGATTGAGCAATATATTTCATCATAGAAGGTGGCTCCTAGATAAGGCTGTTTTTTTCTCCAGTTTTCAAAGCATCCATATGTCAGCAGGTATTTAAACTTTAATACTTCAGTCTAAATCCAAAGTCCCCTGTGCATAGTTGTGACATTGGCAGTTCAGGATAGAATAATTTGGGCAAAAAGCTTATCATCTTTACCATTTTTACCACTGGTATATATGGCTTCTGTAAAGAGCAAAAAGCATACTGTGTACTTGATAACATACAATTTTTACAGTGTTGTAATATTTAGTTATCAAGTAAATCCTTTTAAACAACAATGAATGCACTGGTGCATCGGCAGTATAAACTCCACAGGAGTCATGCCAAAAGGAAACCAAGCCCCACGGAGCAAAACTGGAAGGGATTGTAGTCATTTCAGATTTCTTTGAAGAAAGTGATCTGTCATTAAAAATTCACTAGTAGCAGTAAAAAATTAAAAACATCACTACACATTTTGAAGATCTAGAAGATGAGAATATGGGAATTGTTAATGAAGTGAATGGCATCCAAGAAAAAGCTGACCAGAAAAAATAAAGACATGCTAATTTCTTTCTTGAGGTTGTTTGCAGTAGATTAAATAAGACTGTTTTCATGACAGCTTTTAAAAAGGTAAAAATTTTAAATGATGGTGATGGTATTTTTCCATGTAGTATACCCCTAAAAAATAGGGTCTATATATGGCAGGAATACAAATACATGTATCTCAAATTGGCTCCACTGCTTTAATCCTATTCTTTATCTGCAGTGCAGGTATAATATTTATCACACTTTCATAAATACATAAATATTGCCATATATTCATGTGTATATCTATGTATCTATATATCTCAACCTCAGTACTACAACAATAGTTATTCATTCCTGCAGTGTATTAGTTTATAAAAGTGATTTACCAGGGATGGAGAACCAATAAACACATACATCTCAAATAGAAAAAAATTAAAAAATTAAAAACTAATATTATCAGGACCATAATTAAACTCAGTGTAGCCTCAAAAATTGATATTACAGCAAAGATTAAGTGGTGATACAAGAGGGGAAAAAATGAGTTGTGAGGAAGGAAAGGGTAGAAAGTTTAATTTGACACTGTTATTCAAAAAACGTATTAAGACCCATAGCACCAATTCATGTACTTCTTGCATTGTGCTATTATATTTAACTTTCAGTTTTTTAATACCCCCCCTACTGTTTGGGATTTGGGGTATTTTTAATAAAACCAATATTGTTCTCATTACTACACTTGTTTATAATTTACATAGCTGGACAAATTTGATAAATTTACCTAGCTTTTACTTCCTGCCGCCTAATAAATCAAATAATGTTACTAACAGCCCCACAAAAAAAAGCTGCCTAAAACTCTTGAATAATTGGAATGTATTAGACTCTGGTTAAGAGCAAATTTTTCCTATCAGTTTAAAATTATACTGTCAATGACTATGTCTTAAGGAGAAATCTTCTCTGAGTGTCCAAAAAGTTTCAAAGCAGATACCTGAATATATGTAATGATGAAATGATCCAGAATATTCAGGTCATCCTTAATCTACATATCCATAGCCTTCTGTTGAATACATTTTCATCTATAGCTGGCCTCCAGGTCTTTTTGGTGTCTATTCATGTTCTCCTACATGAGGGTTAAAGCCAAGGGAAAAAAATCTCTCCTCCATTACTACATGTAAGAACACTTTCACCTATTTTGGTGTTTATCTTACCCTCAATAATTTTTCAGTTCTAATTTCTGAAGGAAATAGAGCAGTATCATCTTTAGAGGGCTGTTGCAGTAAGTTTTAACTGGTTTAATGGTACTAATCTGTTTAAGTTTTTTTATGGTCTGTAAAGTTACATATGAATGTAGATATATCTATATATTTTTCTACAATCGGGCATACTTCCTTTCCAGGGAGAAGGGAGTGTGTGTATTGATAGACAGATATGCCTGATTATGTCCCACAATGAAAATATATTAGTCAGTGTGTAAATGTTAATCACTTCACATGCGTTATTGACTACCTTTGTTATCTGGATGTCTATATATAGACATTGGAGCTGCCTCTATTCTTATAAGTTTATTGTTTTGAAAGGACAGGTTTTCATATTACAAAGAATAAGTCTTAAATTTGTTTCAAAATTCTTGCTAGCTTGGTGATTAAACTGTAAAGAATTTTGGATACTTTTTTCACACTATTAAAAAACTCAAGAGGAGTGATTCCTAAATTGTCTTACTGTTCAACTCAGACTTACTTTGTCAAACCCTGACTCAGAACAACCAGTCAATTCCTCAAAATAGCTGAAACCAACTTACAGCAAGGCAAGCCTGGGCTGTGACTGAGACCTTGCTTTTTCTTGTCCATACAAAGCCTTTGGCCTTTTATTAATAATGGCAAAATTCATATTCACTTGCCTACAGCAGAGACAACCTTGATAATCCTAATCATATTCTCTGTCTTGGTCACTTGCTAAAACCAAGCAGAGAGTTCTCTGAGCCTCCAGAGAAGAAAGAGATATGTATAAAATATCTGCTTCATTTGGTAACAGACTTTCTACCCTATTTATTAATGTGTTTATATATTGTGTTAAGTTCTACTGATCTTGAAAAGACAAAAAAGCACTTTAGTAATCTATTGCTTGAAACACTGATTTTAAACAGACACCAACTCCTTAGCTTATTAACCTAGTTTTAGGTTACTTGCTTCATGTTACCACAAATCCTGGAAATATAACATGATCTCATCTTACTCTAATCAGAACCAAACCTTCCTTTGCCCATGAGCTCAAATGCTGATCTTTTTTGAGCTGTTCATAATTCATGCTTGCCATCTGTTTCTACTAAAACAAACTAACCAATTTGTTATTTAAAGATACATTTCTGGGTAGAATAGTATTAAAAAAAAAAGATTGAAAACATGATCTTTAATGGCTCAAGTTTTCAAATATTAAAAAAGAATTACAGGTGATTGAAAAAATAATAAAGACCTTAATTTCACGTTGATTTTATTATATAACCTTATTCCTATATTTTAGTAATTGTTCTGTATACACAGAATATTTATAAAATCGCATTTTGATTTTCTCATTATATCTCCACTCCATTCGTCCAGGCACTTATCCTCATAGACGTCAGTGGGTTTTGTTTGGGATTATGGAGAATCCCATAGTATTTAATAGCAATAAACAGATCAGTTAACTGGGCTAGTGAGCGGGCAAATGGATTTAAGCTTCTGTTTCTCACAGAGATAACAACCTTAGGAAGAGTTGAAATTTTATGCTAGGAGACAGGAAGAGACCAGGAAAAAATAATGTCTAAATGTTAGGCAGAGTAAATGAGCTACTAATTGTTGAAAAAAAAAAGTAGGGTTTTGTAATTTTTCTTTTCACTAGAGTATTCCATGCTAAAAAATAGAAGAAAGTTATTATTTTCATGACATTAATTTTTGTTTCAAATTCCAAATTTATTTCCATTCCTCATAGAAAATTGTTGTAAGGGAAAATCTATCTTAGATCATAATTGTCATGGTGGTTAAAAAATTATTTATTTTCTGTTTTTTTCTTTGAGGGAAAATCCAAAATAATAAAAAGAATGCAAACAATTTTGCATTTTTTTTTTGGTGATCATCTTGATCACCAAATATCCTTACTTTTCCTGTTATATATTGATGTGGAAATCTGAGATTGTAGATTTGCAAACCAATTATGATGCTACTGTGAAAGACATTCACAACATGATCTTACAGTACTCTTCAGAAGCAAAATGTATTTATTTTTATAGCTTGGAGTTTTTAAATAGAAATGACTGTGAAAAGCCATAACTCAAATACAACATATAGGGGAAATAGTTAATATTAATCTTCAATCTTCATTGTTACAATTTTGTGTTGCAGTCCTATTCGTTTCTTTAGATTAAAAGTGAAAAACATTTGTTTATTTATCCCTTTCAAATATCTTTATAGTGGAAGACAGAGGAAATGGTTTCTTGAAGGAGTTGTCCCTAAAAAAGCATAGAAGTAGACTGTGATAATTAGAAGAGTAAGAGTCTCAGGAAAATTAGACTTGAACAGGTGACTGTTATCTATACAAGTTATGAAGTGCTCATTCAACCTCCAGTGGATGGTCTGACTGTCCTGTGGTATGCTTGTCTCTGACAAAAAAGCATGGAAAGAACTCTTTAGTAGATGACATTTTAAGAATGAGCAGAAAAATTGAGTTTGTCAAATTCCTTTTTGTATTGTATTAGGTATGATTTTCACCTAGAATGCGATCATGACATTTCAATCTTTTTAAAATATTACTTTATATTTATGAATCTTTGTTTAAATTTCCTACGGGACATGTTGTGAAATATTGGTCCATTTTTCCTTCTCTTGCTCTTTACCATGAGCCTGGTAGTATATTCAGCTTTTTGATACAAGAAAGCTAACAAAACTGTTATGGAGCTTGGGTATTGACTCAGTTGTTAGCTGAAAAATAACATTTTGCTATACCTCAATTAGACTTTCATTTACTGTACAGTGACTTGACTTGTGACATAGTATTCCAGGAAAGAAAGCATCTACCTGATGCTTGCATATTGTTCTTGTATTCTAATTAATTACAGATACATCAGTGTTCCTGCCGTTAGCAAGCCTTTAATAACTGCTTCCATGCTAAACCTTGCTTTCAGTGGTTTGTAACCACTTCCCATCCTGATATTCTTGAACAATTTTTCTCAGCTTGATACTACTTGAAGTTAGATATCTTTTGATAAAGTTTCCATTCAGAAAAACACTTTGCCTTTTAAACTCTTTCAAGTATATAACTTAACACATCCTGAAGCAGAAATGACTGATAGCTCATATAAAAGGCTTAAATTCTAGCAAGGAACTGACCATCACCAAGGAAAGGTCTGTTTTCTATAAAGAAATATGTTTTCAGTTACGTATCTTTGAAATTAGGTAACTGATTTATTTTTGCTCTTTGACAGTATATAATGGTCATAATAAAGTTTATATTCCAAATCTTCTTACTTGGACACTGTAACACAATATTTTTTTTCCTATGTGGAAAATATATTATGATATTACTGTTCCTACGATGTAGAAAAGCAGTCCATCCTACCTGTGTTTATGAACACACATTTATACAGAAATGAATATTACACAAGGCTTATAAACCAAAACATTATTTAAAGTAAGTGTTCTGCTAAGCTACAGATTTCATCTAGGTTAACCTGCTTGATCAAGTTCCTATTTTTATTACTTTTCTATAGATTACTTAGTAAACTATGGCTCAGTTTCAAAAAGAATTCATTTACTTCAAACCCAGCATGTTTAATATTGCTGAATGCTGAGTTGTAGGTGTGAATACAGCATTTAACTTCCAGTGGTCTAATTTGAATGAGTAATAATGAAGCATGTGATCATGAGAGAAACTTCACTCTCTAGGAACAAGAATTAAAATAGTAGCTGCTGGACCTAAGTTCCCTACCTTTTCTCTTTACTTCTTTGTTTTTCTCACCTGAATTTCTTTTTAATGATTCATTTGCTTTGAAGAAGTCTTTCAAATATTTAATTAGCTTCTGTAGAGTAACATACTTACCACAAAATATTAAAAGCTGCACACTCAAATCACCAGTTAAAATGATAACTCAAAAAGTTTAAAGCAGTCTACTAATTTCTTGAAAACCTAAACACATATCAAAGCTGCAAAGAGGTTTATACTGTAAGTAAAATTAAACAAAATAGAAAATTATCTGATTACCAGTATTGCTCATCCTAACTTCTTAATACTCTTTGTTCAGAAGGGGTAGGCATCCAGTGTAGTGTTTGAATGAAGTTCCAAATCACTTCATTCATTGGCTTTGTCTCTTCTGAGACACATATATGTAGCTGATATACAAAATTCCCTTTAGATTTGTAATCTACATAATATCTGTAATGTCCTCTAATTAAGAAATTTACAGGTTCATAATTTTGAAACAGTTTACTGATGGAACAACAAGCTTTAAAAAGTGTAATCACATGCACTCTCAGTTAATATTGTTCTACAATAAGACATATTATCCATTAGCATCAACTGAGTGTCTCATTCCTTAATATACTTGAACAATCATTAGTTTGTAAAAGTAGAGGGATCGATGTTCTAGAAATAATAACTCTGTAGAATGTTCAAAACACTTGAGATCAGGTTTTCATTAAAAAAAAAAAAACAGAAAAAGTCAAGGACTTTTTAGTTCTAAGTATGCCTTAGGCTGGAAAACAAAATAGTTATAAGGCGTAATTTAAAGTCAGGTTTCCCAGCACTTATTGACTCTTTTTAAAAAGGCATCAGAGAAAGAAAAAAAAAAAAAAAACACCTAAGGCAATCTTTTCTCCTAAGAAATTTTTTTTTACATTCCTGTTAAAATGTGTGCATAATTAAAAAAAAAGTTAAACTTTTTCTTTTTATTCATCAACATAATCAGAGATAATGAAGAAAAAAGCATAGTGACAGAATCACTTATTTACAAAATCAAATGAGTGGCTGCTTAAAAATACTTAGTGGTGTTATATATGTAAGGAGAATGAAAGGCATGATGAATGAATGGATATTTCCTTGAAGGAATCAAAATAATTCCTCTGTTGTTTCTGTCCATAAAGAGCACAATTTTGGTGTATTCTGCATGTTTTGACTGCATACAGCAGAATATGGTACGGAGATCCCTCAAAGTCCCTGCTAGACTGATACCATGCTCCTGAGGCACCTTCCCAACTTAGATCCAGGTAAAACCCTGTCTGTAAGTATGACATCAAACTTCTGCTAATAATAAGCTACTGCAAGGTGGGTGCATTTCTGTTTGAGCTGTTTCTACTGCCCCTCCTCTTGCCCACTCCCAAGAATTACAAAAGCAGCTGTGGAAAGCAAGGCTTAGTGGAGAGTAAATGACACCCCCTCTGACTTTGTTCAGTTGGCCTTTTACTACAAAGCTGAGGACTTCTTTTCAACTGAGAAATTCATGATGATGTCACAGGAAATATTGGTACTGGCCAGCCAGTATTTCTGTTATTTGAATACCTTTCTCAGTCCTACTTCTAGGCAGATTCAGCTTTCTGTTTGAGAAACAGGTAATTAATATGTTTTCTATCAACATGGGAGGGGAAGAAGGGGAAAAAGGTCTCCTTTGAATATAACCTTGCTCAGTTATACATGAGCAGATGGCATCTTCACCTTTTTACTGTGACCTTTCTAAAACTCTGTAGTAAAGTTTCTAAAAATTTATGTGCACAAGGCACTGCCAAAATTAGTTTGATCATTTGCAACAAAGCAATTTACAGCTTTTAATAAATAGTTTCATAGTAAATCCTCAAGGGAAATAAAAAACACTTCTTCCTTCCACCCTCCCCAAAAAGAAATATACCCAAAACACTCAAACCCAAACCTTAACAAAGAAAACCTCTTACCCTCCCACAAAAAAAACCAACCAACCAACCAACCAAAAAACAAAACCAAACCACCGATAAGCCTCCTAAACTACACAAAACTTTGAAAGTTTTTTTTCTTTTTAATATCTTTTAAGGCAAGTTTAGAATAGATAACTGACCCAATAAAGTGACCTAAAGACATGAAGACTGTCCATTATAGAAAACATTATCCATTATTCTGCAACTAAGTTTCAGCTTAATTTATGCCTGTCATGGAAAAAGCTTCCTGATGTCAGGTCTGGTTGTGTGTAGGGCTGTGCAGGGGGATCAAGCTGTGCTACTGTTTAGGATTCCTGCCAAACAAGTGACATTTCCCAAGAACATAAACAGAATTTTAAAAAGTTGTCTTTGTCCTTCTTAAACAGTAGGTCTGAAGGGGACCTAAGGAAAAGAAGAAGAAAGAAAGATGACTTATTCTGATAGGGGTACATGGTTGGTAAGAAGGAAAATAACAAAGCTATTCTGAGCAGGGAAAAATGTTCCCTTTAAGAATAAACTATGGAAATTAATAGTTTGTCCTTAGTAAATGGCTTCATTTCCTATTGTAAAGTGTAAAGTAATTAGAATATTTTTGAAGAGAAGTATTTAAATATTTAGCAGTATATTAAAACTAAAGAAAAGGGCATGACTGGATTTAGAGTTTGCCCTATCTACAGCATTGAGGCATGGTTCAGTGACTCACCAGGGAGAACAGCAACATGGATGACAGCATAATAAAGGACTTAAAACTGACCTGTAATTTACCTCTTGAATATTAATTGAATAATTTAGGTTACTTCATTTTTGATTTCTTTTATATTAAAAAGCTAAGAAAAATTGTGTTTGAATTGAGACAGACAATACTATATTCCTTCATATTTTAGGGGTTGATATGAGTATAGCTCCAGTAAATTAGTACCTAAGCAAGGACAGGACCTTCATGCTTCAGGATATGATCTAATCTTTGACTATAAAATAAAAAATAAAAGAAGGAAATTCTTGGAAGGGCTTATTCCAGCTTTCCTGACTTTAGCAATTTACAGAGAATTCCTCACCTTAGGAAATATATATATTATACTCAAAACCAAAATTGATCACTATCTTATTTATCCTCAGTGAAGACTAGCATCATTGTGCTTTAATCCTTCATAAAACTTAAGGAATAAAACATTTAAATTTATGGACGTCTAATCTGTGTGCCACTGGCAAAAAAAGTGAAAGACAAAAGCGTTAAAACCAAAAATTTCCATTTGATGGGAATTAAAAATAGTCAAGGGGAACATTAATTCCATTCCAGAATCTTTGAAGAGATTACTCATCTCCCAGATTTTGAAAGGAAAGGAGAGAAGATGATAAAGTTTGAGAATATAATAGATAGTTCATCTAGAAACATTCAAAATGTGCTTAAAACTGGATTTCTGGATTCTGACCAGTCAGTTTTGGTTCCCACAATTTTTGGAGCTTATTTAGCATTGATACTGCAATAATGTTTTTTTATGAGACACTTCTGAAAGCTGAGACCTTGTTAGTAAAAGTTTACATCCTCTAGGAGAGGAGTCTGGAGAGCAGGCCAGAGACTAAGAGCACTACTTACTTGAAGTCTAAGAGCTTTTAGAGACCTTAGAAGATGTCAGATAGGTCTCCGGATCATCACAAGATGTAGGTTTCTGTCTCCAAAGCATACAGTTCAGTCTCTGTTTCTTAAGCTGCAGTTTTCATGATTTGTAGACTGTCCTTCAACCAGCCTTTTATGTTATACATAAAATTCAGAATCCCTAGTACAAAGTAGGGACCTGAGCCTGAACTGAAGTAAGGACTTCTGATTATATAGCTTGGAAGTTCGGTCTTGTAGCAGACAAAAGATCCACATTCCTCAGTGTCTTGTTGTAACATGTATTTATTTACCATCTGCACATATTAAAATACACATTTGGAGGGGAAGATGAGACACAGTATATTATGCTTAGAACCTACTGATCTGTACAAAGTCCTCTGTTCCTTGCCTTGTCAGATAGTTCATTCAGCCTATGGCTCACTCCCACTCCCCACTGAGCTGAGATTGCTGCATTCTTTTATGCTGAGCCTCAACTGCAGGGGCAATCTGTGCAGCACAACAGCACAGTTGTTTGGGCACAGATCTGTTCTGTTCTGCAGAAAGACAAGCTCTGAGTGATAAAGAAAGTGGGAGCTTTCTGCAATGAGGAAGTTCTCGGAAACAAAATGCACAGAACGGAGCAACAAAATAATAATTAAAAACCTGTTTCTCTTTTGGTGGGAAAAGAACTGTTACACCTATCAGTGATATCAAGATGATAAAATATTGTAATTATATAATACTTTCAGAGATATTTTTATTATGTTATTGTATTAACTGCCGTACAGAATATGCAATATGACAGGTGCACATATTTTTAACGCTAAAGATGAAAATCTGATAAAAGAAAATCTTATAAATTAAAGATTACAGTAATCAGAGACTGGTAGCAGCAAATAAATATCCCTAAAAAGATACTGGAAATCCTATTTCCAGCAATTGATTTCCCAGCTCTTAACTGTTTTGGGTTTCACTGACAGTTTATAGTAATGAGTCCTCTGAGGTTAGTCACCTGGACATTTTCGTAATCTCTCAGAGGATGCAACTGCAAGGAAAATAATCCAGAAAAGCAAAAAAAAAAATTACCTTTATGGTCTGTGTAAAAAATATAACTCAAAAAAAAAAAAAAAAGAAAGAGAATTACTTCTGTCACTATCTATTTTATCAGTGTGCATTTTTAAGGAAATCTTTAACAGACCCCAGGTTATAAAACACCACTGCTTATGAAACACCTTTTATATGACTCTTCTAGATAAGTCAAGAGCAGGGCTAAAATATTAAATGAATCATCTTTTAATGTATAATTTATAATCAAGTAGATTGCAAACGAAAAAAGTAATTGACTAGCTTATTCATTATTAATTGAAAACGAATTAAAGGTTTTGTAAGTAGACAAAGTGAGAAATTTTCAGTGAGCCCTATAAAACAAAGAAAATAGATTTTAAAGAGCTGTATTAAAAAAGAGAATTTAATCTGCATTCATATATTAATGTCAGATTATTAAAGGCCTCTATACATCTTTCTCTTTAATTTGTTTCTTTTCTGAGCACTTGTTCTAGTATCTGACAGAAAACTTCCGCTACTTTGAAGCACAATATTTCTCTTTCAAATAATTGAGCTATATGAACAACCAAAGTACATAATTCTTTCAAAGTCATAAATTTTGATAAACTTCTTGCCACCATGCTCTAAGGATGATTTGAGGCTATGGAAGATAGCTGTGTATTGAATTCTTTGTTCCTTGTCTTCTTTACTTGCTCAAAAGAAAATAGATGAAACAAGATGAAAGTATTTGAAAGGACATCCATTGAAATTAAAAGTGAGAACAGAATGTTGCTCCTTCCTTCTCTACGAACAATTTAAAATATTCTCTTTCCATAGCATCACTAAGACATGTAGGACAACCTTTTTGGGAGCTCTGGATAGATTTTTGCTGCATAGATTTAATTAGTTGTTATCATCCCTTCATTGGTTCAACACTTTCATGGATGATATCAGGGCATCTTAAGTTCATGAATTTTAATAGTTCTAATAAATATGCAATGAAGTGACAGCAGTCTATTCTACTCTGGATCAAAGACACAGACTATCGCTCAAGTTCAGGTTTAATTCTTAAGTTCTTGTCTTTCTGAGATATTCCATTCTTCATAAAAGAAACAAAACAGAGGGTTGTCTTTTGTTTGTTTGTTTTTACTTAGATAATATTTCTTGTTTTGAAGTCCCTGAATGTTTCGTTCTCATTTGAAAAATTTTAGGTTCGGACAATTCTTAAAGTTACCTTTTTTTTCCCCCTACATTTTTTTTTCAATTTACGAAGAAACTTTCACTGGACTCACCGCAAAGAAAGGATGAGTCATAATTTTTGTTATTGTTGCCTAACCACACTGTAAGCACTTCTCTCTGGACTTGAGCTCCTCAGGAGAAATTAAAATCTTAGAGCAGAGTTTGACAAATCAGCATTTTGTCAGGGAAGAAAAAATATTTCACCGCTAGAAAATTTTCAACACTTTAATTAAGGTGACTTGTGTTCAAACAGGAATTAGAAACGGTCTCTAATTCTCTCCATTCACACTGCTTGCCTTTTGTTTGACCCTCTGTGTATGTAACATGGAAGCCTGAACTGCTGTGAAAAATTATCCTTAAAAAGATTGCACTGACACTTGGAAACTAAATTGTAGATAATTCTTGTAAGAAAAGAGTATTTAAAGTACTGTTGCATGTTTTCTCTTGTTCTGCTGAAAATGAACGAGCTTTTCAAAGGGAAAACCTATGGATTTGCTTCTTCATAAAATGTAATGCATGAATTTTTGTAAACTGAGGTGAACATCAAAACATACATTTAATAGAAAAAAACTTGCACAGTTGAAGTCTGATACTGGAATTTGTCTAGCAGAACAAGTCCAGAAGAAACCACAGATTTAACACTTATATCATCTTCACTTTATTGCATTTTATAATTAACAAATGATGAACATAAATCCTTTCAGCTCTATAAATTATTTTTCTTTGTTATTGTTTCTCGTTTGCCAAAATAAAAGGATTAACATAGAATTGGGCAAGAATAGGAGTAAATCAAAAATAAAAAATTCAAATAAGACATAATTAAAATTGCATATAGAAGGGATACTGTTGAGATGTTGCTGAAAAACCTTCCATAACTCCTTAACACCAATGCAGCATTAAAAAGCAGGCATTCTTTATTACAGCACCAGATGCACAAGGAGAAACCTCCACCAAAATCAGGCAGAGAAAAGTACAAAAAGAGCTGTAGGTCCTTCTGCTGGTCTCTAGTGGTCCTAGAGCCCAAAGGTGTACCTGATCAGTTGATTCCCAAATATGGAGCTGAGTTGGCATACCTAGGGTAGTTCATTATTTTGCCAAACCCTTCTTGGTCAATGTTGAACATGAGTCTACAAAATAAGCATTGTGTGTTCCCATAGGCTAATGATTTCATAGAATAAGCATTGTATTTTTCCCATCAAGTGAGCAAATAATTCTCCATCTGGCTACAGAGAGACATGTTAGGAAAAGCAGAAGTGACAGGTTTCACAGCCATTAGGTTCTCTTTCACATGTGATAAATCCAAAAATCTTTCACTGCTTATACAGACCCACAAGAAATAATATATTTTCCTCCATTTAACTTAAAAAGCATGTTCTCTAGTTTAATTTTAGGACTAAGCATACCTAATTGTCACTTAGACACTTTAATAAAGAATACTTCAAGAAACCCAGAGAACTGAAGATGAGATATATCCTGACTTTGTATTCCTACAGACAATGCTGGAAAAGCTAAGACATTTTTATGCCTGGCTAGAAGATCCATTGTAAATGCTTGGCCTTACAAGAGAAGAATGGTATTTACTCAGGTAAAAATACTTCCCTTAATTCTTTCTTAAGAGAACGGAGAGAGAACCAAGTAGTATAATTTATGTCCTTTTCTCTATATATTTTTTGAAAGTATGCTTAACAAGTATCCTTTAGTAGCTTTCTTACTTCTTTTAGAATATATATATATATATATATATATAAACAGTATATTCTTGATTCTTCCTTTACTTAAGACCAGAATATTTACCTCTTCCTAAGAGTGGAAGACTGATGTGACAGAACTAAGGACACCAATCCTAACCTTTTCCTGTCATCCCAGCAGATGCATCTGGGTCATAATCATCATGAAGTACAAATAGCCATCATCCCTCCTGTTGAAACTGAGCCATGAAGTTGAGTATTTTCCTTTTGGAATAACAAATAAAACTTTTTTTAGTGAATTTAGCTTAACCTGTTCACTGGGAAGCAACTGCAACTGTGCAAGGTAGAGAATATTTCTGCTTTGTTGAGGAAACTAATCCTGTTTTTGTAACTGAAGGATACTTTTTCCATATTTAGCTCCCATCTGAATTATTTGTTGTCAAGCTATTAATGCAACTTCTAGACTCAATTTTACTGCCTATTTGAGGCATCTTCAAATATCTTTAGGCATTCTCTTTTTTTTCATTTTAATTTTCTTCTATAACTTTCTCAGTTTTCTTTCTTTGTGCACATTAAGTTCTTACAATGGCCTGAAAATTCTATTTCATAAAAAGTAATTTGGATGATAATACACCATTCCTCAATGACAGTGACTTTGGATCCAGTCATCCTAACCATATTTTGCTATAACTAGCCTTCACAAAGTTATATTTCCTCTCAAATATGTCTTAAACTCACTATGTCTTTTTTCAGTAAATTCCTGTCTTGCAAAAATCCTATAAATTCAATTAAAATAGAATCAACCCCTATACAACTACCTTTTTTTTGTCTATCAGAGCATATTTCTACCTTCATCTTTTTGTCTTTATATCAGATGCTATCAGATGTCTTGGATATATTATTTTGCGCTATGGATGACTCCTCTGAAGAACCTGATTCTGTCTAGAGGGAGAGTAAGGGTTACGTGATTGGTAGCACGAAATCTAACCTGTCATTGTAAATCTTGCATTCTTACACTAAGGTAACCTCATTAAAATGATAATAAATTGCTTTCACTCCATGCCCAAAAAATTCTGAAAAATAGGACTACAGTAGAAAGATTGGGATATATAAATGGAAGTTAAGACAGACATGCTACCTGAGAATGAAATCCATATTCAGAGTGGAAGGAATAGGCTGCTGCCCCACAGCTTGGAGGCAGGCCCATCAACATCCTTTGGAATCCTTAGCCAAGTAATTATTTTTTTTTTTTTTTGCAGTGCCACATTTCATAGATTCTAGTAGTGACTGCAAAGTGGAACTGCAGTGGTCACAAATTGCTTAATTTAGTTCAGGGAAAAATCAGAAAAGTTAATTCCATGTTACTCAGTTTAAACAACAGGAGTAAGTTTAGTTCTGGGATTATGTTTTAATGATGTCATATAATGAAAGCACCTTACTTTTCCAATGACACCTCAGATTCCCAGCTGTACTGTAGACCTCCACTGTATTCCTTCCGGTACAAAAAAAAGTATTCCACATGACTTTAAAAGCAGTATTTTGAAAATATTTATTTCATTGATCAGAGCTACAGCAGCTGATTTCAATTAAAGTAGCAAAAATAGGTCAACAAGGAAAAGGAAATAGAATATTTTATTTAACATGCATTTTGAAGTAAATTATTTCCATGACTGTCTGTACTTTTTCTTTAAAGAAACAGGACAAAAGGATAGACATGAATTTACTTTCCAGTGCTCTAGGAAAATATGTATATTTATTAATTGTAGGTTATTTTAAAAGAGAGGAAAAGTGGGAGATATTTTATAAGCAAAACTTTCAGATATTATTTTTCTAGGAATTTTTAGTCCTCTTCCATTCAATGAAAAGAGATTAGAATGAAAATTCAATATTTATAAACAGTAGTAGGAATGCTATAGGGTCTCCTAATCTGTATCCAATAAAGTACATACAGAAGATAGCCATTACCTCTTTCAATTTTTTTTCACTTATATTTTTCCTTTCCTTCTTTCCTTCTGTTTCTTAATTATTATTACCAGAACATTGTGCTGCAGTGAAAGAGAAAATTTAATATAGTTCAGAAAGAATTAATTAGATATTGAAATACAAATAATATTCTAGCTGTTAATCTCACTTTCTAGAAAGTAAAAATTTAAGATACACTTTATCACACTAGGTTTTCTTTTTTTTTTTTTTTAATTGATCTAAACAGGTCACAGACTCTATGGATTCTTTCTTGAAGTTCCTAAATTGTCTTTTGAAAGCAAAATGAGGAATTCAAGTCTTAGAGGCAGAGAACTGACTTTTAGATGTTAGGGAGCCAGGAATGATAACAATGAGACTCTTTGTGTTGAGGCCCTTTTATTTCTTTTCATTTTCTTACATCTGTTTCATTAAAGAAATACTTCTTTCATTTCCATATTTGTAAAAATCAGTGCCACCACACAGCATGGTATTTAACTGTCTCCCAAACATGAATTTAGGAGATTCCAGTGAACTCCTTTCATTTCACATCAGTAGAAGCTGAGAAACCCATAACACGATTAAGGCCTGCAATAGTCTAGGAAAAAATGTTTATATTCTGAATCATAGAACTCTGACAAACAGTATATCAGAAACTGTTATTTGATTCTATTTATTTCTTTAATAAATGAATATGTAATACAGTGTGGAATATTCCATGTTCTCAGAAAGGCAGGCTGCTGTTGTTTAAAGGGAGAATTTAAAGGAACAACAAGGCCAAACTTCAAGTGTTATTAAGAACAATTTTTCAAAGTTTTCTTAGCTCTGTGGTTGTATTCCCAGTGGTTCTAGCCTCGTGAAAGAAGGAAAAATGCAAGAAGAGTTTGCTTCTTTTACTTTACACTATTTTTATGTTTTGCATCAAAACATCATTCTGAGTATTGCAGAATGATTCCATTACTGAATCTACTTTGACTTGGTATTTTGCATCAGTCTGATTTGTATGACCTATTTGAACAAGACATGCTGTTTAATCTTACGTTTGAGTTGGAGNGTAGTACAGATTATCACATAACTTCATTTGATGTTAGTATCTACCTGTTGATAGTGTGGCTCTATATTTTTAGTTTGTAAGAATACAGTTATTTGCTTTCCAATTGTACATCTTCTCTCTGGGAATATCTTTCATGATTAGAAATATTCACTGAGTTTATATATTTTCAGTACAATGTCTTGTCTTCTATAATGAAGTCCAGACTAAACAACCCCAGCTCCCTCAGCTGCTCTCCATATAACATGTTTTCTAGACTCTTCACTGGCTCCATTCNTTTTTTTTTTTTTTAATTCCAAATTTCATACCAACAAAATTTTGTTGAGGAATGTAAAATGGCATGGAAACAGACCAATATGGGAAACCTAAAAAGGCTCTATAAATTATGTTTGGATACATAACCAGGGAAACTGGTTATCCTGCAGACACAGATAATAATATTTTTATATATAAAAGTGGCATTATAAATGGAAAATATATAATATAAATTATGTTTAAATAAATTTTAAATTATTTTTAAAACAATATGCTTCCAGAATTAATTCATATCTTCCGGNAGAACTGGACACAGGATTTGAGATGTGGTCTCTCCAGTGTTGAGTACAGAGGGATAGCCACTCCCGGGTCCTGCTGGCCACACTACTCCTGATACAGTCCAGGATGATGTTGGCCTTTTTGGCCACTTGGACACAGTGCTGGCCCATATTCAGATGGCTGTCAACAAGCACCCCCAGGTCCCGTTTCTTTCTCTGCATTCGTATAGCACGAATAGTGATCTTTTAGAGAACTGCTGTGAACGTAAGCACAATGAAACATTGAGGCATCCTGAAGACTGCTTATGCATAGATAAGAGAAACAGATGAAAATAAAAATTTATTGAACCATGTGTTGTTTTTGAACAAAGTATGACTTTTTGCTACTTTCTTAGAAAGTAGGGAAAAAGAAAAAATATTGCCTAACAAAATGAAAAGGTCACAGAATGTTTTTTTTTCTCACTACAAGTAGCTTCTGGTTTAACATAGCCAGTCAAATCATATCAAGGATAATAAAGAGACAGCAGAATAAATTCATTTTCATACCATAGGGTAAATATTTCAAAAGATGTACTATTTTGGCAACAATGACAGATTCTTTTTCTACAGTGAGAAATGAAGTTTGACTTTGTAACAATTATTTCCTTCATTGCCCAGGCTTAAAACTCCGCATAAGGTATTTCTTTAGTAATTGTGTTTGATCACACCTAAAATACTAGCCAAACACTATTTTGTTAGTGCAAACCTGAAGAGAATTGAAGGACAGAATGAAAGAACTAGATATTCTGTTAGTATTCCTTTTATAATTCATCCTTGTTCAGATTGTAGATGTAATTTGGGAGATTATAGATTGTTCTAAAATGTGTGAAAATTATTTGAAATACTGTGGTTATTTAGTGGTGGACAGAGCAAAAAGATCCCAGACCATGAGCAAACTGGTAGGTCTGACCACTGCTTAAGAGGCCACAGAATTTCATCAGTTAAAGGATTACGAACAGCTCTTTTAGGGGCGAGAAAAATTTACAAGGTACAATGATCAAAGTCATATGAGTTTCATAAAGTTTTAAAGAATATGTAGTACACATTAAATCCCCAAAACTGACTTGATTGTCTTACTAATACTCATCTGGACATGTGCCACTTTAAAAATAATGTACATATCACAAGAATACAGCCTGGCAACGAAGAAATACTTAAGTTATCTCAGGCATGGATACGTAACTAATACTGGCATAGATGTCAGCAAGAATAAAAGTAAACGAGCCTGCATTAAGAGCTGCATATCTGAGGTTAGATTCTATTTGCAGCTAAGAGACGCTGGTTAGATCTAGTTTGGTCTACATAACACTACACTGCTGCAATTCTTGTGCAGATAAATACTAAATGAGAAACTAATCGACTACAATGTGTTACTCATGTTTCTCAGTGGAGTGTTGTTTCAGTCTCTGAGCAAAATCTTTACCATAAAGGAGAAAGAGCTGAGAGAAGGAGCAGGTAACATTTTAAGGGCTATGACAGCTGCACATGGGAAGAGAAGCAGGGGAGTAATATTTTAAGCAGAATCACACTGTGAAGTATTCCTACTTAGATTGAAGAAATTCCTGGAAAAGTCTTCTTTCTACATGCCTTTAATCTATCTGGGAGGCAATGAACCCATAGTAAACTTCAAAATGTGTTCTGCTTGACTTGAGAATATTCAGCAGCTTTCTTGACAATGAATTATGTAAGTTCATGAAGGAAATTTTCCTCCCTTGTTTTTTTGAAAGTGAGGTGGGAAAACATGTAAAACAACCAATCAATTGCATTTCAAAACAATTATTTTATTTAAAAAACCCATAAGGAAAATAAATCAAGACCTTTCATCCATAGAAGTCCAGATATTTAGAAGGAATAAAAAAGCTCTATAATTACGCTAGTTCTACACAAAAGAAAATATTTAATCATAATAATGAATAGATCCAACAAAAAATACAAAAGCACAGGAAAAATAATGAAATATAAAATAACATGATGAAAGACAACCCTCCACCAATAACAGTGAGTGCAGAATTAACTACTAATTGTAAATGGATGAACTCTAACTATGGAGATTTCTGTTTCGTATCAGTTACAGTATTTGTCTCTATTGTCACAACAGGAAGAAAAGAAAGATCTTATACATTCGTAACACTCTTCAGATATTTTTGTCACTTTATCTTTAACTTTTTATGTTAACCAGATACTATGTTTTAACATTCAAATAACTTTATCTATAGGCCAGCAATTTTTTATCTTAAAATTTGTATCAGTGATACCTCACATTCTTAAAGATGCAGAGAAAGCAAAGTTCTATTGTTTCTTAGGGCCTGTTTACAAAAGAATAACTCGGACATTCAAGAAGTGAGTAGAAAAAGGCAGGCACATACAACAGAAAGTTCCACCGCCTATGATGATGACACAGTCCCCCAAGAAATCTTTATGAGTGATAGTAACTGTAGATTTTCCTTTCCATATTCTTTCTAATTCTTTTACCATATATTTTGAAGAGATCCCTGCTTTTAAATTTTATTTTTATTTTAATGGTAATTAATTTGCTGCAGTATTTTCATATTCACTAGTGGAATAATTACTCTTCAGTGAATTTAAAAAAAAAGGAGTATGACTTGGTCCTACAGAGTTTCTAAAATCCAAAACAGTTTTTGCTGGCTTCCTTCACTAAGTAAATTAAAATTGATTTTTTGTAATTGAAGCACATGACACAATCACACAATGGCTAAGGTTGGAAGGGACCACAGTGGGTCATCTGGTACAAATTCGCTGCTAGACTACATGGCACAGGATTGTGTCCAGATGGTTCTTGAATATCTCCAGTGAGGGAGAATCCACAGCTTCTCTGGGCAATCTGTTCCAGTGCTCGGTCAACCACACAGCAAAGAAGTTCTTCGAATTCAGGTGGAAGTTCCTGTGCATCAGTTTCTCCCCATTGTCTTATGTCCTGTTGCTTGTTACCACCAAGAAGAGCCTGGCCCCATCCTCTTGACTTCCCCCCTTTAGATATTTATACACACTGTTGAGATCCCCTTTCAGTCCTCTCTTCTTGAGGCTGATCTGGTCCAACTCCCCCAGCCTTTCTTTGTAACAGAAATGCTCCAGTCCCCCAGTCATCCTCATTGCCCTCTGCTGGAGCGACCCCAGGATTTCCATGTCTCTATTGTCCTGAGGAGCCCAGAACTGGATCCAGCACTCCAGATGCACCTCACCAGGGCTGAGTAGAGGGGCAGGACCACCCTCCTGGGCCTGCTGGCAATGCTCTGCCTAATGAACCCCAGGCCTAATGCATTGGCCTTCCTGGCCACAGGGGCACTGCTGGCTCACGGACAGCTTCTTGTCCACCAGGACCACCCAGGTCCTTCTCTGCAGAGCTGCTTCCCAGCAGGTTAGTTCCCAGCCTGTGCTGGTGCAGGGCGTTATTCTTCCTCAGGTGGCAGACCCTGTATTTGCCATTGTTGAATTGCAGAGATTTCTTCTGTGTCCATCTCTCCAATCTCCTTCTGAAGGGCTGTACGGCACCCTGGGGTATTGGCCACTCCTCCCAGTTATGTATCATCCGTGAACTCACTAAATAAGCAAAGGGCAAATTGATGTTAACATAAAATGATGGAAGACCATTATCCCTTTGTGAGAAACAAATATTTCAAACTCATAATGATATAAAATTCTGGGCATATCAATGTGCCCATACAAAATATATTTTCACCAATACACAATACAGAAAGGAAGAATAATCAGGATAATCATTCTATTTTATAACTATCATTCATTTTTAACAAAAATCACAGATAAGTACACAATATAGTTGATAACTCCAGATGGTTTTCATTTCTTTGTTTATTTTTAACACAAATGAAAAAATAAGGTATCAGATACAGGAATAAAAAAAAAATACAGCAAAATACCCAGGATAATGAAGTATATTACTTACAGGAATTGCAAGCATTGTAAAGGCAAGAAGGTAGGAAGGAACAGTCAATGTGGATGTACAAAAACATCTTAATACTTTCTGTACTGCTGCTAGTGGTGTAATCTGCCTTCATTGTGGGTTTTTTTGATATTTTCCTGTTTAAACCCACGCCTTAACTAGCTTAGTTTTTATCACAGTTGTTTTTCAAATACAAAGTTGGTCTAGTTGTAAGGAAATTCTGCTTTCTGTGATTATGGAGCTATTAATATTGACTTATTTTTATGTATAAGACTGATACTACTTATATAATTTATAATGTATTATTTTTAGGTAGTATCTTCAGATTCAGTTTTCTGAAAAATGTTCAGGTACTACTGTAACAGGGGTAGTGAACTGGTTTATTAGTGTTTTAGTCTTATATTCTATACCTTAATAGTTTCTGGAAACAGAATTGTGATTGGATTTTGTTCAAATTATTTAACTTACTTATCCTTATTTTAGTCAATTCCACTGAAAAAATATCAAAAGTTCTTGCCATCCACAAAATAATTCTTCCCTGCATTTTGTTTGTTTTTAAATGTACTGAAGTGTATGAATTCTGACTGTTCTTAAATGTTTTAAAGCTTGCTTCCTAACCAGTAGCACTGTGTCTCTTTTACTTATTAATTTGGTATGTGAAACTATCACATCATGATTCTCCACTGGTATCATTGCATATTTGTACTGCTCATAGTCGTTGCTATTATAACCTGCTTGTCCTCTTGAGAGATTCATTGATTCATTTTCTTTTCCCAGACTGTTCTCAGATTGTCAGTATTGTTTCTTAATCTAGTTCTTATGGACAGTGAAATTCTCTGTGGTTTAGCTTTCTCACACAAAGATATGTGCAGCCAGCCACATAGAAATCCAGGGAGAATTATCTGTTCAGAGCTATAAATCCTCTAATGTTCCAGTGTAACGTGGTATAATGGAGATGCTGAAACAACCTGTATTACCTTATTGTTTTATAGCCATTGATACTGGAGGTCTTTTTTTCTTTCAATATCTAGATCAATGCCTTCCATATGTAAGAAAGAGGAATTAAAAATGTATTTTCACCAGAAGTCAGCAATTCAAATCACCCATTACATTTCATGATAAAAATTAAAACCCTAAATGTGCAATATAAATAGATATTCTGGTTGTGGGTGTGTGCAATTTAGCAAGAAGTGCAAAAAATAGGTGGAAATATGTGGAGCAAAATGTTATAAGGATCTCACACCTAAGATGCATATGCTTTGGAGAGACTTTACTTAAGATTATGTGTTATAGCCCCATTGAAATTTCTTTGAACAATTCTTTCAAATTATTCTAATCTAAGAGAAATGAAATTTACTTTTATCCAGTTTAAATTGTTGCTTGAAATTTAAATTTACCTAAAAAAATTTTTTGTTACATTCCTTCTAAAAACAAAAAGACAAAGGAATACTGTTGATTCTCTTATGTGGTATAGACCATCTCAAAGAGTAAAAGACAAGTTTGGAACCGCAAACATAAGGATCAACTTTAAAAAAATCAAATCAAATAGATTCCTCTCAAAAATTTTCACTGAAACTCTTCATTATCTGTTTCTGTCAGATGTAAATGTGTCCAAAAATAGTGAAGTTAGACATCAGAGGATGTGTAAGAAAATATATTAAATTATTTCGTATCCTTTTAAGGTTCAGTAAAACATGCCTGGATGATACAGACTTGACTTTGGCTGGATATTTGACTCGTACATGAATGAGAGTAAATGTGTGAAACACTGTAGTCAAGCTTAGCATGCTGTTTATTAAAGCATTCTGTGTTGGCATTTTACATCTTTTTTTTTTTTTTTTCCTCAGTTTTATTTCTAGTATGAATCTCAACAGAGAAAAAAAATAGGGTAACTTTCATTCCTATGAAGTTAAGACACAGCAGACATAGTATATATGATTCCATCAAGTTTTCTTTGTCTTTGTACAACAATCTCAAATTCCCAAACTGGATTATTTAATAATTTTGTAACTTGTAAATGTATCAAAGTATCTCTACTGTACAAGATTTCTCAATTATATAATAACCAATAATTATGATAAAATATTTCTGGTAATTAATCCAAGAAAATACAATATTGATGTGAACTACAGGGCACATGAGAACACAGTAAATGTCTATTTGTATTTTGATTTGAAGAAATATTTGGAAAATGTTACTCATGTAATTATTTTCTTAGTGGACAACCTTCTCACTTAAATTGTTCAGTTGCCGCTTAAATTTAGGTAAGGAACAAAAAATGTTTCTGCAGGTAATAATCCTAAACTGCATCATCAGTGGAAACTGAATGTACTGTGTGATTATCAAATTACAGTTTCCTGCTTCAGAGAAGCATTCCCCTGAATTTGACAATGCTGAAGTCATTTTCCCTGACTTCTTGGCAGAGACTCAAATAAAATAAAAATAAGTAGGATGTTTGTGTCTCACCCCAAACACAGTTAAGAGTACTGTGATGGTGTTTACCCAGAGGACAGATTCTGTGAACACAGGAGTGAAGATCTAACCGTGAAAAATTTACAGTAGATGTAAACAAAAGATCTCAACCAGTTTCTCAGACGCTAACAAGCTCAGTATTCTTCTTGGGAATTAGCAACATCCAGAAAATATTTGAATAATGGAAACTGTTGACCAGAGAATTCATAGGAACTTGATTACCCTTGGTAGTGCACGACTACTGATTTACTTCAGCTGCCTAATAATGTACCCAAAGGAAATGAATTAAAGGACAAGAAAAAGAAAAGATTTAAATTACAAGACCTGTTTTAGAAATAAGATTGATATTTAAATCCAGCAAATAGTGTGGTTGCAGGCTAAAAGAACTAATTTGATGATGAGAAAACAAAAAAAAATATTATCTCATAATCAAAAACCACATTACAATGCATAATAGAATAGATCTCAGTTTCATGTTTCTTTACACTTTAGCTTAGAAATTTTAACATATTTCTATTCTATTTGGACTCAGGAGAAATGGTAGGCACAGATTTCTTCTCTTTTTTATTTATCAGTCTTTTAGGGGACAGCAATTTTCTTGTTCACTCTTCGACACACCAACTGACCTCATTCTGGTAGAAACTGAATAAAAATTTCTGTAAAAGCTATCACTCTGGAAAAAAAAATGTAAATCAGCTGCACCAAATGTCTGATTATGGAGACAGATACTCTTTGTGGAAGATCATCACTGTTAACAGCAGCGACGCAGAGAGATAATTCAAAAATATTAAGCCTATACTGCGTCCGTCAGTGTCCCCGAAATTTGATAAATTGTTTTATCAAGAGAAACTCTATAGTACTTCCTGTAACTATTCTTTAACTTTGCAGATAATATATAGTTCTTTACATATGAAAGTAACAATAAGAGTTAATGCAGTTTATCAGATTTTGTAGATTTCTGTTCTCAGATGTTAAAATAACCCAACACAGGGTCTCTCAATCAGGTCAATATTTACTCTAGCAATTATCCTCCTTTATTTCCTAGAACCAGGCCAGCTAAAACCCATCTGTCCATCTTTGGATTGACATTGCGCTCATCCAGTATAATTATAATTGTAACTTAAGAACAGATTACTCAAATCACAAACCACATGTCAGACTATAAGTATGCACCTATTGCATAGCTTGATGAAAGCTCTGTGCCTTTCTTCCCTTTGGCTGGCTTGAACACCATAATATGTATAATATGAATAATTGCCAAAACTGAAAGTAAAGAAGCTTTTTTGATACTATTATGAGCTTTTCTCACAGCATTGCAGAATCACATATGCCATTGGTTTTTGTACAATATGTTACCCTACAGTTTTAACGTATAATGTAATAATATAATTCTGTGGAAATGAAGTTATTAATGTCACCATGAAAGTCAAGAAAGAAGAAGCTCATATTAGGAATTGTCAGTGAAAAATTGAAAGTTTACTGCATTTTTTTTTTCCCTTAGCAATATCTTACATTATGCATTAGTTGTGCAGTAAAATAATATGAAATAACTTATCTGATCTTTCAGGACATATATCCTGCTGTATTGAATTTACAGGTTTTATTCATTTTTGAAGCAGATTTAAAGAGCATTTTGAAGAACAGCTGCTTATCTGTTTAAAATGTTTCTTAGGGATTTCATCAGATTCCAGTAAGTGCAAATATACATGTTTTTCAAAAGCAGGAACTCAGTTAGACCATTGTGAAAATGAATTTTGAGCTGAGAGTGAATACATGGTATATTCTTTGTCCCAAATATAGAGGGATTTTATTCAATATACTGTCAAACATATCAAGTAAGGAAGGTTGAGATGACTGATTGGATAGAAAAATTTTCAAGTGGGAAAACACATCAAATTTTTGCTTGCCTATTTATCCTTTTTATTTGCTTAATTACTTATTTAATATTAATGTTTGACTGTCATAAAAGTCCTATAAGTTGAATTTATCTTACTTTTGAAAGGAGAGCAGTGTCAGCATAATTTCCTGAAGAGTTATAAAAGTGCTCAAATTTCAGGAAGTAAAAATCAGATATTGTTGGAATGTGCTTTGTTTGATGCGTTGAACTGTACTGTGTGCAGGTGCCCAGGTGCCAGCAGCAGAGGCTGCAGGGACAGCCTCTGTGAGAAGAGGCTGGGGCTGCCCTGTGCTGAGCACAGCTGATTCCAGCTGGCTCCATCACCGACCCACCACAGGGCACAGCTGAGCCCCTCAGACAAGCTGGTATCACCTCTGGGACAACATGTTTAAAACACAGAGAACAGTGAGGAATAAGGGAAAAAAAACATAATGAGAAAAGGCCTTGGTGACCTAAAGGTCAAAGAATAAGGAATGGGAGGAGATATTCCCAATACTGGAGCAGGTGTTTCCCCCACAGTCTGTGGAGAAAACTATCCTTGAGCAATATGCCCATTCTGGAGGCCATGGGGGACTCCACACCACAGCTTGTGAGTATTTCCTGAAGGGCCTGCAGTTGTGTGGAGACCCCACGGTGGAAGAGAGTGAAAAGGTAATGAGGAAAAAGCCACAGACAGGCACTGTTAAGGACTGACCATGAGGCACTGTTAAGGACTGACCATGAGGCCCATTCCTTTTCTCCTTGCACTGCTCAGAGAGAGAAGTTGGGAATGAAAGAGTGAAACTGAGCCTCTGAAGGAGGGGTGTTGTGAAGTTTCCCAAAGAGAAAATTTAAAATTCCACTCTATTTACTTGGCAATAAATTAAGTTAAATTAAATTTTCCCAAGTCAAGGGTTTTTTTCTGTGACAGTAATTGTCTTTGTCTTGACTCATAAGATATTTCTTTTTTCTCCCCATCCCACTGAGATGAAGAAATGAGACAGCCCAAAACTGCGCACAATATTCAAGGCAAGGCTCCCCAGCGCAGAGCAGAGCAGGACAATCCCCTCCCTTGCCTGGCTGGTGATGCTGTGCCTGATGCCCCCCAGGACACGCTTGGCCCTCCTGGCTGCCAGGGCACTGCTGACTCATATCCAACTTTCTGTTGACCAGGACTCACAGGTCCCTTTTCATGGCACTGCTTTCCAGCATCTCATCCCCCAGTCTGTACATCAGTGGTTGTCCCGTCCCAGGCACAAAATCCATCACTTTCCCTTGTTGAAGTTCATATGGTTGGTATTTATTATTATTACTATTATTAATAATTATCCTATTAGTATTACTATTATTATTCCCATGCAATCAGAAATATATCTAAGTTAAATATTTAAAGGAAAGAAGAATTAGAGGTATTTAGATTTTTTTTGAGGTTCACCATTTCTAGGCATTAATCAGCAGTTACTAAGCACAGTTTGATGGCAAGTATTTGACACCTAAAATTCAAGACTCCACTCACACTAGAGCCTTGATCCTGAAAAATACCCGTGGATTTGCTCTCCCTCCCCCACCTGGCTTTATGGTTTGGAGAAGAAATCTGATCCTATGGTTCATGTAATTACATCATCAGATCTTGTTTTACATCTAAAAATAAAAAATGTAATGCTTCGAATTTGGCTGAACAAATGTCTTTACCCTATAATTGATTTATAGAAACCATAGACATAGATATAGATCTTTGGTCAGCCAGAGCTGCTGGCAAGTGGTTGAAAGTGTCTTCATGAGTGAAAGCGCCCTCAGTATACTTGGGTGGATCCCAGCTCGTGGACAGACTTCTGTATGCCTAAGTAGTGTAGAAGGTTATTGACCATTTCCTCCTAGATTATGGCAGTTTCATTATTTCCACATCCCTGTGTTCCAGCAGGGGGCTGGGTACCCTGAGAAAACTAGTCTTACTATTAAAGATCAAGGCAAAGAAGGCACTGAGTCTTTTTCTCATCCTTTGTCGCTATGTTCCCCTCTCAATCCAAAAAACAATTGAGAAATTCCTTAGCCCTCTTTTTGTTGCTAAGGGTTTTATAGAAATGTTTTATTGCCTTTTACAGCAGTAGCCAGATTAAACTATACTTGGACTTTGGCCCTTCTAGATTTCTCCCTGCATAACCTCATGAAATCCTTGTAGATCTTCTGAGTTGCTTGCACCTTCTTCCAAAGCTCATAAAGTCTCCTTTTCATGCCTGAGACTAGCCAAAGCTCCCTGTTTATCCAGACAAGTCTTCTTTTCCACCGGCACATCTTTCAGCACATTGGCTCAGCCTTCTCATTTGCCTTTAAAATTTCATCTTGAAGAATGTCCAGGCTTCCTGAACTCCTTTGCCATTCAGCACTAATGTCCAAGGGACTCAATCAATCTCCTATATGGGTCAAAGTCTACCCTCTGGAACTCCAAGGCTGCAGTTTTTCTGACTCCCATCCTTCTCAGGGAATTGAAAACTTTATAATTTCATGATCACTATTGTTTTGGTTTGAAAACAAACCAGAGGGAGATCCCAAGTCAGGGTTAAAATTTAATAGGAAAAAAAATTTAAAATAAGTGAAATAATACAAGGGAAAGAGAAAAGAAAAACACAAAGTCAGATACAACCTGACACCCTGTTAGGGTGGTGGTAGCAGTCCAGATGAAGTAGTTCAGTTGAAGCAGTGATCCTATGGAAGGTCTGGTCTCCAGCTGAAGGTCCAGTGGTAGCTCTTGTCCTCCAGGCATCCAGTAGACAGGGCTCCCTTAGGCAGTTCCAAGGCCAGGTTATGTTCAGGTGGGAATTCTTGGCTCCTCCCTCCTGGGCAGAGCATCTCACAATAGGATGAGATAAGTCCGTGAGTCTTGCAGTGGTTTCTTGCTGGCCCAATGTCTGTTATCAGGGGTGGGTCATAGCAGGAGATAACAGCTAATGGCACACAGCTGATGATAATAGAATACATCTATATTGGAACCTAGGTCAACTGTGCCCAAGGAAGCCTGCAACCATCAGATCCCCAATAAGTTCTCTGTTCACAAAAAAAGGATCAGCAGGATGCTTTCCATCACTGGCTCGTTTATGAGCTGTTTCAGGAAGATCTCTCTGACAGAGTTCCAGGAATCTTCTAGACTTTTTCTTCTCTACAGTGTTATATTTCCAGCAGATATCTGGTAAGTTTAAGTCCCCCACAAGAACAAGGGCTAGTGATTGGGTGACTTCTCTGTGCTGCTTATAGAATATTTCCTCTGCACCTTCATTGCAATTTTATGATCTATAACAACTGTCGCCAGGATATCTGCCTAGCTGTCTTTCCCCCTGGTTCTTACCCATAAGCACTCAACCCTATTAATACCATCATTAAGCTGTAAAAAATTAAAACTATCCCAACATACAGGACTGCCCATCTCCTCTCCCTCCTCACTTGTGTTCTCTGAAGAGTTTATAGCCATTCATTGCAGCATTCCAGTTGTGAGAATTGTCTCAGCCTCTCTCTGTGATGATGTCTGTAATAGTTTTCCTTCTGTGCAGTGGCTTCCAGCTCTCCTGTTTGTTGCTGCATGCACTGGAGTAAGATGCACTTCAGTTGGGTTGCTGATCCCACCACCTTTTTGGAGGGAGAAAGCCTACTTTGTGTGTGATTATTCTCAGTCATTTTCATGATTTCTTAAATGTCAATTACCCTTGTGTCTTCATGGCTGCCTTGATCCCCATCCCCTACTTCCACTGATAAGACACACTGAAGGACCTCTCCAGCACACTGTCCTCATGCACTGGCATGCCTCCCCCAGGCTTGTATCTAGTGAGCCTTGTTTTATTCCTTTCTCACTTCAACACTAGTTTAAAGCTTTTGAAATGAGGTCTGCTAACTCTTGTACAAAGATCCTTTTCTCCCTTTGAGACAGGTGTCCTCCATCTGTTGCCAGCATGCTCAGTGTTGTGTAAACCAAACCATGATCAAAACCCCAAATTCTGCTGGTTTGTTCAGCTAATGTTCATCTAAGCAGAGACAGAAATATTACAGATGAAAAGTATGTAATATAGAAAAATATATTCCCAGTTTAGTAAATAGAAGAAATTTGGTGAGCTTTACAATTTATTTCCTTGAAGAGAATACTAGGTATGTTTAATATAATAACAAAAATTTCCAACATCCTTACCCTGGCATTCTTCACACATAAAAATAAAGAGACTTAGACAAGTCCTCCTTGTCCCACATTTGCATGGCTCTTTCTTAGAGAAATTAGATTACACACTAGCTTGAAGTAAATTCATGCAGTTAATACATTTATATTTAAAGAACCAGATGGTCAGTTTAGTATTTAAAGTACAGTTTAAAAATTTAACTCTTAAATGAGTTTCAGTCACTATTATTTGTGGGTTTGTGCCTTATAAATACTATTTTAAATACAAGATAAATTAAATTTAAGTTTACTATATATGATTGAAAACAAACACCCCCCACCCTCCCCCTCCCAATGTGTATTTTGTTCCATCCTTCATGCTTCTCTCTTCTTTCTACCTGTTATAAGTTTCTGGAGTGTTTTAACACTGTGCCTTGCTACAAATTTGTTAGCAGCAGTTTTATTGCATTCATATTGCATCATTATTATTTTGCCACAAGAGAGTAAGTCAGTCTTTTTTTTATTTGATTGATTCTTTTTAAAAGAAGAAAGAATGGAGAAGTGTTTGTCAGCACCATTTTTTTTCACCTTTTTTCTTATTATCCTGATTGAATTTGGTTTACCTCAAGAATGATTCTCCAACCAAAGTGTATATGTATTGAGACATTTTCAGTACCTACAAGCAAACGGATAAGCTTAGCCATAGGAAAGGAAGTTATGTGAGCACTGGATACAAGACAGGATTTAAGCACTGTGTTTTTAAGGGAACATCTTAGTCTTTGCAGAAGAAAAACTCTCTAATGTATATTGTTAAATGTATACTAACATGCATACTAATACATACTATACATACTAATGTATACTGCCACATATTTTTGCTTTTTGTTTATTTACCTTCCAAAATTTGACCTTGGATGTTGTCTTTGGGCTGCATTCCAAATGACTGAATCAAATTTTCCTTGTTCTGGCAGCCAAATGAGTGGGACATAGAGAGGAAGGAGAATTGTGTTCCAAATGGATCTGCTTTTTCTCAAAGAGAAAAATGAGCTCAAAAGTATAAGAAAGGCAGAACACAAAGCTAATTTGCTTTGTTCCCTTAAAAAGAAAAGGAAATACATTAGAAATGCATTTTAAATAAATCTCTCTGCTTCTTTCTCTTTTCCCTCATAACGTCCTAATACAGAGATCATTCAATGTCCCTTTCAAGTCTTGAGGGAACTTCTTTACCGTGAACTTTTAGTCAGTTTGTCACAGCCACAGTCCCTCAGGAAAAGCAAGGGAAGATGAAATTCCTTCTGGAGCTAATGGGTGCATCTGAGAGGCTCCACAATAACCCAGAAGGGCTTGCCCCTTAGTGTCAGTGCTTGGCACTGCTTCTGCAGTATTCCTAGGCTAGGGGCATTTTTAGCAGAACTGCCCACAAATTCTAAGAATTCAGGAAGCCCACTTTTCAAGCAAATTCCTTTATATAAAACAAGAGGTACCAGTTACTAGATGAGAAAATGTTAAATGTACATGATTGCAAATGGTGTTAATGAAACCAAACGGCATAAATGCCTGATTTCTTACTAATGCTGCTTCATGGCAAGACTAGTAAAGGGAGTGTATTAGCTATCACACTACAAAAAGTTTGAAGAAATAAAGCAGAAATGAGAAATATTTTATTAAACTAATGTGAGAAAATGATTGCTTTGCAAGAGACTATACATTAGTTATTTCCTTGTAAGGCAAGCAAAATGCAATACAGTTGTCAGAAGTATTGTTGTTCTCAGATTCACTCTGTTGTTTTAAATTATTTTTTGAGGAAAAACCCCATTATTTAGCCTACTTTCTTGTGCAATTTTCTTTCCCTGCTTATGTGTTAAAAAGGTAACTGTTTTTGTTTGTTATTCTTGTAGTGAGTCCTTCTAGTCTACTGAAGCTACTATTTATACCTGACATTTATTCCTTGCTCCCTGAATATCTCTCTGCATCAGATTCCAAACAAAGCTTGTTCCTGGAAACACTCCAAATTATTATGACTGTTGAATATAGCTGAAACAACAGGGTTCCAAGTTTAAAAGATCACCATGAAATTCTTATTTTAGTCTCTCATGTTCCTAAAAGCCTGTTATTCAGAATTTGGGTGTTCAGGTCTCCTTTTATTCTTATTAAAACAAATAATTGGCTAGGCAGTTCAATATTGTAGGAAAGGTATGTTAGCAAATGTCAGTACTTCATATGATTCATGATGTTATACTGTTCATCATTCGCTCAGTAGCAATGTTTTATTCTATATTTGTTCTGTGTGCAGACAGTGTAGGCACAGTAAATGATCTGCAAAATATAGATTTTCTTTTGTCTTGATTGGTTTCTAGAGTGGAAGATTCCTTAAAAAGAAACTTCTAATACTGTACTTGTCAAAGTTGTGTAAAAAATAAAAGACAAAGTTAGACAGAAAAATAAAACCCCGAGGGACCAGAATAAAACTGGAAATGGATGAATGAGAACAGAAAATTATATTTTAAAGCACTACACATTAGAAGAGAAAAAAAAAAAAACAAAAAAAACCCTCAAAGACTGAAAGCTAGAAAACTGAGTGAAAGAAAAATCATTCTTTTTATTAAGACAGGAACATAAGGTGATGTATGGGTCTTTGCAAGGTTTGTGGATATAAAATCAATCTTTAGGCTGGATCATTGCAGTCATTTCTTTGAACATGTATACAACTAAGTTTGTTGTGATTCTGGGCAGATAAAAAGATAGGAAGTGCTTTTGCCTGAAGAACTAGTGAACGTAAGTCCAATAGTACATCTGGAACAAAAGGGTTTAAACGTATGCTTTTTCTGGCCCAAGATGAAACTTCTCTTTCTGTCTGCATATACCCACAGAGTCTGCAGAAAATATTCAGCTAAAGAAATGCACACAAAAAAGTACTTCACGAGCAAAAAGCAAACAAGTTCTGCTTGAGATTTATCTAATAGCCAAGTGGCTGCCATTATGTCAGAGATATTCTTTACAGGCCTTGTGAACCTGAAAATTCCACTCTGCACTTCCAAGAAGAACAATAACCATCATTAGCAAGTCCCATAATATGGGTAAATAAAGCGTGAAGGCTTCTATTTCATAAATTGATGTTCGGGTAGAATTACTTCAATTGTGAATTGAATATATACAACCTAGCTATTAAACTGAAAGACTGTGCAATCTGCTTTAATCAGTATTTACATATGCTATAGGTAGATATAATTTCCATCTTCAAATTGATTGTGACAGTGAATAATATATGATGGTCATGCACATAATCACTTTCAACTTTGAACATTATCACAATGATACTGTTTAGGGATAGAAATAACTACACTCAGAATGAGTACAGCAATCCAGTTTGAGTTATTGGTGGACACACTAATAAAACTAGGATGATCATCTGTTCCTACTTACTTTGTGGGGGAATTTGGCTTAGGAAACATTTACTCTCCTAGAAAAGACAGCACTCACCAGCAGCTCTGTGGTACTTCATTTGCCTCCAGCATGAAAACTCCTGACATCTACCTCCAGCTGGATTACAGATTGATCCCAAGTGGAATATTGGCCCTCTTTGAAGTAAGACCATTTGTTTTAGTTCTGAACTCAACAGGGTTTTGATGCTGTCACCTTTCACAGGGAAGCAATTCACCTGATTATGTGTCACTTGCCCATTTTCATTCTGACTTTGGTAGGAGCTGGAAGGTATTGCCTTATAGGGAGGTGAAATCTACTTTGCATTTGTTGGATGACATGCCTCATGGAAACCAGACCACAAAGGCAAGATGTCACTAAACTTAAAATGCTAAGAGATATCTTGCCTCTCTATTAAATGCAAACCCTTAAATACAAGTAACATATGTTTCCTGCACAGGCTGAACTCCATAGCTAGGGTATTATTCTAGACATATGGACAGATACTCCTTCAAACAAGCAAATTTCACCTAGATTTCTTTCATTCTGCTCGACTGTTATAACCTTTGTGCAATAGATGTAAGCAAACACCAGCAGATTTTTAAATAAGATTCAGCTGGTGACAGAGTTTTGCATGTATATGAGTTGATTTTGTGATTTTGTTTCTGTGTTTGTTTTTTTTCCTTTGTTTTTCCTACTTGCCCTAGGAAATTAAATATTCAGTCCAGGTTAGTTTATTTCTATAAGAAACAGTTATCTAATTTTAAAAAATAACAATCAGATGGGAAGGAAGGAAAAAAAGGCACACCATTTAGTAATTATTTTACCTCTGTGTGGTATTCAGAATGAAGCATCGATCATTATTACATATATAAAAGAAATGCTTGGACTAGGCATTCTGTGGGGAAATCCTACCATACAGTATCAAGGACAAAAACATACAGATAGAAAAATAAGCCACAGAAAAGCATTCAAGATGGAAAATGAGAGTACAATGACTAAAAGCTGGTGAAAATAAGCTCTATCTTATAATAGTGGCACCATGACAATCTCTGAATCAGCATTGTTTTAAGGAATGTCCCAAAACATGAACTTCAGTTAGAGAATAAATATAAAGTGTAAACTAATTTTAGTACTCAAAAATAACAAAAATGCACATAATCACAGAATGGGCAATGTTGGAAGGGATCAATGGCAGTCATCTAGTCCAACCTCCCTGCTCAAGCAGGGTCCCCTGAAGCACATTACTCAGGATTGTGTCCAGACAGCTTTTAAATATCTCCAGGATGATAAAGTGTCAAAAGACTTGCCAAGTAGATTGGGTCCTCCTTCTTGCCATCTTTGATGACTGGGGTGACATTTGTTTTCTTCCAGTCCTCACATACCCCATCTGTATCTCCTGCTTATCCATGAATTTCAGCAGTAGTTCTTTGCTCTTCCATGCAGGTATCCTGCTTCTTCCATTCACTTTCTTGCCTATGGGGCTGTGTTCTTGAACTTGGAGGAAGTTATCCCTGAATATTGAAAAGCTCTATTGAACCCCTCTTCCCTCTAGGGAATGCTCCCATGGGATTCATCCAAGAAGGTCCCTGAAGTGGCCTAAGTTAGCTCTCCTGAATTCCAGGGTTATGATCTTACCTATTGCCCTGGTTCCTTCTCACAAAATACTGAACTCCATGATCTCATGGTCGCTGTAGCCAAGCCAAGCCATAATTCACATCTCCAACCAGTCCTTCCTTGTTGGAAGTTTGAGGTCAAATAGCACATGTTTCCTCATGGACTCCTCCATCCCTTGTATTAGAAGGTCTGTTGGATTGGCCAGGTATTTAGTTGAAGGAGGGCTAAAAGGGTGACTTCTGGGAAAAGTTGCCAGAAGCTTGCCCCATGTCCAACAGAGCCAATGCCAGCCAGTTCCAGGACAGACCAACTGCTAGTGACACATATACTGGGCTGCTTGTTTTCAGGAATGTCTCTCTCTAATATAGGCCAGAATTTTATTTTGAGCCTGAGAAAATGTTAATTAAACTTATAAATCTCTACTGAACCATATTAGAGTACATAGTCACTGTTTCTTGAAGAAAGGATGTGGGCATGAAATTAAAAAAGAGTAGTCACAGCAGAAAGACATTCTGCCTACAGTGGACATACTGGTTTTTTTACTGGGTACTTTAATCAGGTTGTTGAATAGGTATATTTCTTGGTTTTAAAATAAGACTCTAAAGAAAATTGTACATCAGCTGGGAGCCCTGTGGAGCCTAATTTCTGATTGGTTTTTATCCCTTCCTGTCAAATATTCACTCACCAGGGCAAACAGCCCTTGAGCAGGTGTGTTTCTAAGTAGAGAAGGGCATAGCAGCACACAGATGGGGGTTTCCTGAGCCAGGGAAACCCCAGGGGAATGCTGAGACTTGCCAGGATGCAGCGGCTTGCAAGGACACACAAGAGGAAGATAATTTCCCTGAACCCTGAGGTGCCTTTGGAGAACTGCTTTGCTGCTTTGCAGACTGAAGAGGAAAGACCCATTCCATCAGAGAAAAGTTGGAGCTTCAGAGAGGTGTGCTTCTTACCAGGGGCTTGTATAAGGGATGTCACTGAGAGACTACCAAGTTCAGTTCACTGACTATTATCCCCTGCTGTTGTTTTGTGTGGGCAACAGTGATACAGATAGGAACAGTCTGAGGAGGGTCAAGAAGGATTACAGGACCCTGGGAGAAGCAGTAAGGGACTCTGGAGCACAGGCAGTTCTTTCATCAGTCCTCCTGGCCAAATGAAAGGGATTTAAAAGGGCCAGTTGAATCTGGAAAATCAACAAATGGGTACAGGACTGGTGCCACAGTCAAGGGTTCAGCCACTTAGGCAATGGGACTCATTTTTGACACCTGCTCTACTGGAGGCTGATGGGATCTGTCTGTCAGAGAAGGCAAGAGACATCTTCTGTCGTAAACTTGCCAAGCTGGTGAAGAGGGATTTAAACTAAACTTACTGTGGGTGGGGAACCTCAATCCTGCTCCAACCTGTTTGATGTAAGTGCCAGTAAGAGATGCCCAAAGCTTGGAGAAACTTGCAGGTAAGCTGGAGAGCACCTGAAGAGTATCACAAAGTAATTCCTGCCACTTCAGCCAGTAAATTTGCTTCATCAAAGGCCCAAATTAAATACCTCTATGCAAACACATGTAACACAGAGAATAAACAAGAGGAATGAGAGCCTGCAAGACATGCCTGCAAGACTATGGTCTTATTGGTGTCATGGATATGTGGTGGGATGGGTCCTATGACTGGAACGCTGAAATGGAAGGATACAGGGATTTTAGAAAAGACTGTGAAGACGCAAGGGTGTTGCTCTTTATGTGAATGACCAGCTGGAATACATAGAGCTCTGCTTTGGGATGGATGAGGAGCTGACCAAGAGCAAGGTTCAGATAGTGGGGATCTGCTACAGGCCATGCGACCAGGAAGACCCATCAGATGAGGTCCTCTACAGACGTATAGGAGCAGCCTCATGTTCACAAACTTTGGCCCTAATGGGGGACTTCAAACATCCTGATATCTGTTGGAGGGACATAGTAAGCAGGGGGTTCCTGGGATGCATTGATGAAAACTTCCTTCTCCACGTAATAGAAGAGCCAATGAGGAGGTGTGCTATGCTGTTCCTTATTCTCACAAACAAGGAGGAACTGGTGGGGAATGTGAAGGTCAAGGGCATCCTTGGTTTCAGTGGCCATGAAGTGGTGGGGTTCAAGGTCCTTAGGGCAATGAGGAGAGCACAGACCAAGCTCATTACCCTACACTTCAGTGTGGTAGGTGATTAACCTGTGGTATAAGAGACAGAGAGTGTTCTTGATAAGATAGTCTCTGGTGCCAAGGATCTATTCGTTATGATGAAGGAAGGAAGCCTCTCCCAGGATGCCTGTTCGGTGGTGGGGATGTACCTCAGTTCTGATTCTCTGGTTGGCTCTTGCTGTTAGCCACTCCCCTGTACTTAAGATCGCCCTGTCACGTGTTTGGGGTCATTTGCCTCTGGAAACCTTCACGAGTTGAAGCAATAAATTGCTCTCTGTGGAACTCTGTGCAAGGACCCTTCTCAGCTCCTTGCTATCGGATTCATATTACTGAAGCCATCCCTACATCTGTCAGTTCATGCATCTGAGCCCACAGAAACAGAAGGGACTCGGTAATACTTCAGAACAACAGATTTTGGACTCTTCAGGGACCTGCTCAGTATAGTACCATGGAACAGAGTCCTGGAGGGAAGAGGGGTCCAAGAAACTTGGTTAATACACAGGGGTTACCTCCTCCAAGCTCAGGAGGGATCCGTCCCAACAAAGAGGAAGTCAGGCAGAAATGCTAGGAGGCCTGAATAGATGAACAATGAGCTCCTGGACAAACTCAGACATAGAAAGCAGACCTAGAGAGGATGGAAGCAAGGACAGGTAATCTAGGAGGAATACAGGAAGGGAGAAATTGTCAAAGAAGTCAGGGATCAAGTTAGGAATGCTGAAGCCCTGAAAGAATTTAATCAGACCAGGGAGATCAAGCACAATAAGAGAAGCTTCCAGAGGTGGATCAGTGATAAAAGGAAGACTATGGAAAATCAGTCACAATCGGGAACATTTAATTTCTTCTTCTCATTTGTAATAAATCAAGCAATAAGCACATCTAAAGAAAGTCCAAGAAAAGAACAGGAAACTCAAAACTCAGACAAGTTCTAAATATTGAAAAATACTGCTTGACTTTCCCTAATGCTGCTGTCTTTCTTTAAGCAGGGATGACGGACACTGTGGGCAGAGGTAATAAGCACAACTATCTTCTTTCGGTTTAATGGAAACTGAAAGTGTTCCCAGCAACTGAAAGAAACACACAAACAAAAATTAAAAAAAACCCAAAACTAGAGGACAGATTAAATGGAGAATGTATTTAAAATCACAATCACAACCTAACCCAGCTTACAAGATTTCATTCATTCATACAACATCTCTGGCTTATAAATGTGAATATAATTACTCTAAACATTTTTTAATGCTAATAGCAACCTTTATAAAAGATTATACTTAAATTTAAGTGCTGCACATCTAAAAGAATAAGTTGGCTTCCACTTGGAAAATGTAGAATAGATTTCAGATTTTATTGTACATATATTATAAAAAAATCTCCTTCCTGTGTTTGAGTATTCACAGGAGAGTCCCATAATTGCTGCCAGGCTTTTCCAAACCCAAGAACGAGCTGATTTGGCTCAGCATAGCCTGAAGGTTGGAAACCACTGCTCTAGGCAAAAGACATGATGGATATTCATCTATTAGCTCAGCCTATGTGTGTGTGTGCAGCAGTCTGCACTGTTTTTAGCTGCGAGAAAAGTAAAACATAAAATTTCCAGATACTTTATTTTTAGTCCAATACTTGAGGGTTAGTTTCTAGGTTTAAAATTATTCAAAATCATTCTTGTTTGTGAAAGAGGGAAAAATTGGGCTAGATATGTATAAATTTATCCTCATCTGAATTCCAGTTTCCAGCAGATATATATTTAACAATATAAAGAAATACATTTTTTTTAATAATAAAATTTTTCATAATAAAATTTCCAATGCTCTTGATTTCTAATGAGCTGGTTTTAACTTTTTAAACTGACTTGTTAATGTAAGATTAAGATATACAGAAACTTTAGAGTGAATTTCTTGGGTGCAATCTCAGTAAAGGCTACTATTTATAGATAATAAATCATAGTAGTCAGCAATGGGATGAAAGAAAACCATATCTGTTTCATTTCTGCATGGACAAAGGTATCCTTCCTGCAAATGCTTAGGAAAGTTTCCAGTAAAAGTTGTGAATTTATGTGAATATTCACAAGCCAGTGAGACAATTTGTGCACCTAGTTATGTTTTCAAATTTATGTCAAAAGGTGAAGAAAATGTGTAAAAGAAGATAGAATTACATTGGAAAAGAAAGAAAGTTGCTTGTAAGACTGACACCTTTTTCTCCTTAACAAACTAAGGAGTTAAAGAAATCTGTAAAAGAAAGTTGGGCAGTGGGGTGAAAGGTTGTGGTCCCTTTGCTTGGTTTTCTTTTCCACTTTGATTTATTTTTATTTTTTCCTATGTATCAGTTGAATTTAAATGACGTTTTAGCTTAGTTTCAGGTTAATTTGAGTGGAAAAGGTGAATCTGTCCCGTTTTTGATGAAAATATAACATACTAGCTAACCTCCGTAAGAAATAAATATCTTTTCACAGTAAATGAAAGAAAAGTTGAGCATACTTTTATAAATAGCCAGTGTTAAGAATTACTGATAATGCTTGATTACATACATACTTGTCAAACATTCTTGGAAGACAACATGTAACAATACTGGGTCTAATTTGGATATATTATTGAGGTTTGTGTGCTTGTCCTTTCTGTAAGGAATATGCTTAAAAGGGAAAAATACATTATTTCATTTGCAAGATCTGGATCTTTAAAGTGAAAGGAAATGATTCTGTCTTAATTCTTAACAAACATTAGCAGTTCCTGTATATTTTTTTTTCTTAATTAGGACTCTTATCTCATAATATGTACAATATTTACATGTATTAAACTGCCCTTGGTAATACTTACTTCCTGTAAAGTAGGAAGAATGTATTACTTTTTTTGCATGTTCTATTCACCCTCTGGAAAAAGATAAATCCATTTTAAAAGTAGTTTATCTGATTATTTAAGTAAAAGGAATAAAGTTACACATATTCTTAATGATCATGATACACAGCATTTATTCAAGTTAATCTATTCTGCTTTCAGAAAAAGAAATTGTAAAATACATTTTGTCTCCTTTTTACAAAAATAATTGGCCTGATGTTTCCCTATTTGCTTACTAATAATTTCTTTCCTATTTCAGTGTATTTGTATTTTGTATATCTGAGCCTTTAGCAATCTCTTCCTCCAGACACATTTACTCAATCTGAATTTTTGCCAAAGACCATACAGTAGTTTTTTCTGTATCTTATAATTTAAAAAAGGTGTAGTTTCTTGATTTAGTGGCTTTTTTAACCACTAATTCTGTCATACATACTTTTTTTTTGTAAACTGATATTTTGTAATAAAATTTTTCTTTGTAAGCTTAATTATTCTCAATACTGTGTGTGGAAATGCAGTTTCAGTCTAGTTTATGTGTATATTTTGTATCACAAGTGTTCAACAGTGGTTGTTAAGGAGAATAATGAGGTTCTTGCTGTACCACAATTTAGTTACACAGCTGTATAATTTAAAGAAGCTCCTAGAAGTTTTGAATCTTCCCAGGGCTACACAACACCTCAGGGAAGATTTTGATTATCTAAGTTTTGAATGTAGTCTTCAAGACTTTTTTTATTTCTAAGAGTTCAAGCAAAGTTTTTAATGAAAAGAACCTATAATCCTTTCCTTACAGTTATTTCAGAGGTTTTCATTCTATTTCACCACATGATTATATGAGCACCCTTAGGATCATAGGATAGCTCTGTTTACCAGGGTCATCAGGATGTTTAAAATCCAACTTCTTGTGCATGACAGGGTCACAGCTGAGGTCAGACTAGGTTATTCAAATTTTAATCCAACTGGTTCTTAAAAACACCAAAGATGGAGACTTCTCAACATCTCGGCACAGCCTGTTTCACTGCTTGACTGTGCACTTGCAGATAAAGTTTCTCTCATTTCGGCTTATGTCTGTTGTACCTTGTCCTACCACCATAGCGCACCATGAACAGCTCCATTTTCTTGATGACCTCATCATCATCTAGGAGATTAGAACCATCTCTTCTCCAGTCTGTCCCATTCCAGCTCCTCCAGTCCCCTTTCACAGTAAAAGTTCTCCAGCTCCTGACCACACTGCTGACTCTCTGCCTGAACTTGCTCCAATTAACCAATGACTTTGATTGACTGTGGGGTCCAAAATTTTACACTGGACTCCAGATACAGTCTCACAAGTGCTGAACAAAAAAGTATTATCACTTCCCTTTGACTTCTTAGTCATCCACTTGTTAGTTGAACTCAGGATATTCTTAGTCTTGTGCTTTTTGCTGATGCCCAGATAGCTGTCTAGCAGAGCCCACAGGTCTTTCTCAGCAGGGTTTCTTCCCTCCTAGTGAAGTCCCAGCCTCTAGTACACCATGGAAGCTCTTTCTTCACTAGTGTGGGACTTGTCATTTTTACTTGTGGAATTTCATGAGCAAAGATAACCAAATTTTTCCTTATAGTTGAATTGTTTTGTTGGTCTTTTAGTTTATGGTCTTTTGTGTGTCCCTTTAAGAGAAACCATGGGGCTAAGTTGCAAAGGATTCAGACAGGAAAATTACTCCAGTGCTGCTGAGCCGTGACTGCAGAACTAGATGTAAGTAAAGGAGACCTGATGAGAGGAAATCCTTATATGCATGGTAATGTGGCTTTTCTAAAGCAATCACAGAACTCCTGGACCCAAAATAGTAAATGTGCTCTGTAGAACATATAATTGTTTTCCACTTCAGCCTTATGTTGAATCATTACAGAGATTTGCTAACACAGGAGAGACATAAAGTCAAGTAGCTGATTCCCAGTTAATTATTAAAGAAATGAAAGCAGACGACATTAATTTTAAATATTTATGGGATCAGGCAATCTTATTGCAATCCCTTGTGGTCACACCTTCTAAAATTATTTGTTAAAAAAAATGGAATCTTACTCTTCAGATCATAGAGATTGTCACTATTTTAAAAGCAATTTTTGCTTGAGTAGAAGCATTTTTCAACCTAAATCAGACTTCCATGTTTCCTGTGGTTTGTGCTTTGTGGTGAAACTTGCTACTAAACCTGACTTTAGGCCAGGACAAACAGTATATTCTGTTCTGCAACAATGTCTTCCAATGGTGTTCTTGTTTCTTGTGAATTACCAACTCAGATAGTTTACTAGAGTCCTTTATTTTTCTTCCCGTTTTTCTGGTTTTGTTGTTTTTTGGACTATTTTTTTTTAAATTAAGTTTATTTAGTTCAGTGTTAAGTTTTTTGATACATTATTTGATATACTCTTCATCTCCTTGTAATGGAGTTGTGCTGCATATATATGTAATACATAAATATATATCCGTAATAAAATTTTATATATATATATATATTTATCTCTGTATATAATTAAGCATGCATTAAAGCTCAAAGGAAATGAAATAGAAATGTAACAACTACCCCTTCCCTCCCATAAAACTACATGTGGTATTATCTAAAAGTTGTTTTTACAACTTTGTAATTAAAGCTTTATGATTCATCTCAATATCTCTGGATACCAGTAATAGCATCCCATAGAACTAGTTTTGATAATTTTATTCACGTTTGTGTTACAGTGCTGGTATCTTCTATAATAATTATAGGGGAATCGCTGACTCAATTCATTCAGGTTTCTCCAAAATGTTATAATACAGTGCCTTTATATAAGTTAATTAATCTAATTATTTTTCTTACCTAAGAAACCAGCAATAAAACATGGGATTTTATTAAAATACACGTGTATTTTACTGAATATTACTGAAAGATTTTATTTCTAGAACATAGTTAAACTTTATGAATAAAACCCCAAAAATCTGAACTTTACCACAATATATAAAAAAGGTGAAAAAAAGGACCTTCTTTTTGGAAAGATAACCAAACTATTCTTACCAGTTATCTTTGTCATAATTTCTCTAACTACATCTGAAGTGGCCACAAGGGAAGTGGTACATTTGAGTATAGATATATATATTTATATAGCTGGCACTCTTAAGACATAATGTGTCAATTGTAAAGACACACTGTTCCTGAATTACAAATGAAGCACACCCTTGTGCTTCCATAATACAATATACCTATTTATTTTATGAGGGAATTGGTTAGTTGCTTTGCACTACTGTTTGAAAATATGGCAATATTTCTTAGTTCATATGAGGTTTTTTAATTACACCTACTGTTTTAAAATTAGTTTTAATCATCTTAAACAATGCTGTCAGATATGGATCTGGTTCAAATTCACTGAAGTAAATAAGAAGGCTCCATAGATTTCAAAATCCTTTAGACCAGATTGCAACTGAAAATCAATGAAAATATGACTTCCAAAAGATAAAGATTTCTAGTGCAACCTGAGAACATTACTAAAACATCTTGAAAACAATCCAAAATTCAATTAATTTTCTGTTTGATGTTGGCTTCCTATACTTTAGGCAGATAACAGAGGACTAGTACAGATAGCCTGTACTTCTGTTTGTAATATTTGTGACAGCTACCATAAGTTATTAAAAATGCCACCTCAAACAGAGTGTGATGCTGTATGTTGGCTTTTTCATTTACAGGAATTATTCTCAAAATGTTATATAAAATGGGTATTTAACCCTGATATTTAATGTAGATCTACTATTACCTCATGCTGTTCCTGCTTTTCATGTGCCCTTTTTCAGATATGGTAATAAGGATTTTATATAATATAAGCAACAAAAAACCCCCATGGAAAATTACAGAATCACACAGAATCACAGAATATTTTGAGTGAACATCCTGGGGGAAGGGACCCACAAGGATCAAGGAATCCAACTCTTTAAGTGAATGGCCTGTACTGGGATCAAAATTGCAACCTTGGCACTATTTGCACCATAATCCAAACAAAATGCATGCATATATACATACACTCATATAAACACACACAGGAATACATGCATTCACACATCTGAAAGTAATCAGTGGGGTTTTTTTTATAAGAGCAATTTTTTCCCCATACATAAAATGGACAATGTGTTATTGTTCATTAAGTAATACATTTCAAATGAAAAGAAACACAATGGTTTCACTATGACATGAACATCAGCTCTGGTAATGACTACTTAAAATAAGCCCAAAAACATATGCAAAAATTGTGTTATAATTACTTTTTTATTTTATAATGTTGCTTGTTCTTGGTCATTTATATCCTTTTCTAATTTTTTGCATAAGCAAAGTACAATATTGGCATACCTCCAATGAAAGAATTTATTAGAATAAAAAAAGAATAAAATAAAAATAAATAAAGGTAATAATAATATAACAATGTAATGTAATATAATTCAACTTAAATATAATGTAGTGTAACACAGTATATAATAAATATATTCTCAAGAATTTGCAGGTTGCAGATCTGTGCAAGGAAAAGTTTTTTTTTAGCTACATCTGCTCTACATCAAACAACAAAGTTAAATGTTCATTTCTAGTATCAAGAAGAAGACATTTAGATAAGCTTTTGAGGAGTAAAAAGTGGGAAATGGGCAATGACATGCACTGCTTTTATCTGTTAAAAAAAAGAAAAAATTATTACTAACAACTGTCATCATCTCTTTTGACTATAGATTTTGGTGAAGCTCCTCAAATATGGTTTTAGGATCACAGTATTGAATTTATAACTGTTCATACACTGATATGAATTTGATCTCGGTTGTTGCAGTCACATAACTATGGTATTAAAGCATCTGAAAGTTAAAGCAGCTTTAAACCAGCTGTAAGAAAACAGAAAATGCAAAGTAGTGTTAGTAAGAGTACAGCGTACTGATAACAGCTGATTCAACATCAAACCATCCTGTTAACACATCACACTTTGTTAAACAATTTTGAATTGGCATGAGTTAGTTGATATTGAATTAGTTTTCTGTGTAACCTAGCACTGGGATCTCAGTGTAAAATTTTCACTGTTTTCAAGCCACTGCCTAGTGGCTTTAAAATAATTTTGGTTTTGGACAAGAAAATTTGTCTGATATTCTATTCCACACTCAACCTCTGCACTATCACTTTTCCATCTGCTACAGAATGACTTTTGTATATGCAAAACCATCATAGATAATCAAATACCGTTTTCAGTCACTGCCACTTAACATTATTTCAACCACACACTTCACATAACTGTATTTCAACAGTGCACTTCACATATTTCAACTCACATTTCAAGTAACATATCCAAGGCTTCTAAATTTTTGGCACTTTAAATATCACAAATTTGTACCTCCTAACTCCTTGACCAAATGTGGAAGTTAACGAATTGGGGTAATATTTGTACATTATAGTAATGTGACAATGGGTAATTTTTGCTGACCTATGTTTTAAACTGGATCTTCATTCAGTATAAATTTTCAAAATTCAGCTGATTACTCATGACTATTTTTCTTGACAAGAAGATTTATTTTTAATATTTATATCTCTAATAAAAATCTGCACCTGCTAATATAAATTTGTTTTTTTGACTAATCTCTTTTTGACTTCTGTAGGCACTCTTTTCATCAGCTATAAACAAAGAATAAGAAAGAAGCCTACACAGAAAGACTGTAAATCTCGGTAACATGCTGTTTTCTATATGTTTGTGAGAAGCTCAATTTGACTACAGAAAACTCAATCCTGCTGAAATAAATTAGACTTTTTCTTTTGGTCCTAATAAGGATAAAATAATACAGCCAGAAATATGGACCTGTACTTATTTTTTTCTGCATTGCTCTTACTGCGTTATGTTATTGACTTTTTTTTCATGTAAATAACTTGCCACAAGAAAAGCAAAAGACATAATCAAACAGCCCTCCTGTCCTCTTCCTAGTCTAAATTCCCCTTGCTTTTTTCACATATACTCAGGCCCACCTTGGTGATGTGGCAACAGACGGTGCAGGAGGCTGAGGCCATAGCACAACGATTTCCTTCTGCTACTCCTTGCTTCGTACTTGTTTTCCTCTGATGCTCCTTACTTCCTTCTGCTCCTCTGCTCCAATGAGGATCACCCATGGGCTGCAGTCCCTCAGGGTAGGCCCTGCTCCTGTATGCAGGAATGGCACAAGGAGGCTCATATCCTCCTTCCTTACAGAATACCCTGCAGCCCTTGCTAAAGAAACCCTTCATTTTATGTTCAATACAACATTGTTGGCTATTTTCAACTGCTTAAGAGCTGGTGCAACCCAATCACATAATTCTTTTGGGAGAAAAGGAAAAGGAAACCACAAGCTAGTTCTTTATTTTATTATGGAACACTGATGCTTTGAAAACAATTAATCAAACTTCTCATGCAAAACCTACTTTTTAGGTTGGGTTGAAAATTCTTTACATCATCTGTTTTTCTACACAAAATATTTTAGACAGTTTCTTAATACATATTTTCCCTTCACACTATAGGCTACTGAAATCCCAGGAAAATATTCTTATGTCTATCACCCTTAAACAACATAAAAAATCCATGGAATGCTTATATGTGTAAACATACAACTCTTCTTACAATCATCTGCTTAATATAAGAGAAGACAAAATTATTTCTATGTTCTTTGAGGTCTATAAACATTTGTAATGGAGCCATGCAGAAGCAGGCATGCATTTTGTTTCAGGTGTGGGACTCTTACAACTATACAAGGAATGTGGTTAGACTGATTGAGGCACTCACAGGCATGGAGCAGTGGATTAAAATCGAGCGGCTAAAACTGTTGTTGCCTTTAGCACTCCTCCATGCCCTTCTGATCAGTGTTTCCTCCCCTGAGGGATGGATGCCTGATGTGCTTGTGAATAAGTAGAACCACCACAACCTTCATCCTCTATCTTATATTAAAGTGACTCTAGTTTTGTTTAACTTCTATATGACAGACTCAAAACTGAGGTGGATGCCAAAGCTCATTTGTGAGTGTACCAGATACACTTACCTCAGGACAGCTCTGTTAGTCATTGGGATGGGAAAGATGACTGGGGGTGGTAGGAGCTGCAGCTGATCTGTTAATTTATGTCTGTTAAGAGCCCTGAGAGGAGGAATATCTTCTCTGATGATTTTAGTTCCCTCCACCTTTTTTTCCATGTTCCTAATTTTTCTATTTACCACACAGTAAATATTTTACTTATTTTACCTGGATTTTAAGATTGGAATATTTTTTTGCTGTTGTTTGTGAGGTGTTTAGCACTTTCTGGTTTCTCAAAACAGAAAATAATTGAAATGTAAAGCAATTAGAAATTAATAAGGCTTCTGTGGTGGCAGACCTGAATCTAATTCATGATGTTAACAATGATGAGACTGAAATAAATTTCACTATATTGTTATGAATAAACAGGGGATTTAAGTAGTAAGCAGATTAACTAATACACATCTTAATTTCATACAATGGCTAGCACAAGTTATGATCACAGCCTCCCTCAGATGCATCTTGTACTTGCAAGGACATTATGCCATTTTATCAGTTCACCATACACAGGACACTGAGCTTAGATTCCTGGGCTGTATATAATATTAGTAACATTTCCAGCATAGAACTTTGCTTTGTTAAAACATGAACAGACAGAAAAGAATCACCCTGGTTCTCAGAAGAAAGTACAGACTGCATTTCTAAAATGCCGTGTAATTCCTACTCAGAGCCACTCATGAACAGTAAGGGCAATTTAATTATCTAAATAGTAATTAGGAAATTAAATGGAGTTGAAAGCTTACAATCCTTTGAGACCTGGGGCTGGCAAATATGGAAAAAAAGTCAAAGGCTTCTGCCTGATCATATCTTAAGAGGCATGTGGTAACATAAAACTTCAGAAGAAAGGCTTTTTTTTCTCCCTCAAGATAATTAAGGGTGAATATTTTACTTCTACTGGGATGAAAAAAGCTTATATATTCCATATAAGTATAGGAAAACTTGGAGACTGAAGCCAATGAAGGCGACTTCAGATTTTATAATTGTTAGCAAATGCCAAAATGTGTTCAAAAATACTTTTAAATCCATAAAAACAGTTACTTATCCCATGTACTATACATGGAACTATCTAAACTTGAATAATATTCATTTGCATAAAAGAGAGTAAGGAAGAACCTTTAGGAAGAAAGAAAAAAAAGAAAGAAGACTGTAAGGCAGCCAGAGATTTAGAATAAATCTGACAATGAAAACATTCTGAAGAAAATGGCACACAGGAATCCTTTAATTAATATGGAATACATTGTCTGTAATATATGGAAACAGAAATACGATTTTGAAATTTCCTTAACCACAAATAACTTTAATAAAGAAGGCTATTGTTTGTGGCAGTTATAGAATACTTCAACAAGTATTAATGAAGATTCTTGAACTACTTATTAAATAGTGCTTATTCACCAACCAGTAATTTAAATACAATACTTATTTTATAAAACAAACATGTATCAATAATTTAAAAATTTTCTAATATGACTGCTACTGCAGTGCTAGAATTAAATATAATATTTGCATATGGGCTTCAACACAACTGCACCATTGAAAAAAAAACATCTATGTTCTGTGTGACACCTTTTGAAAAAGGTTATCTACTTCCATTGCCAAAATTTTGTGTGCTGAGACAAAGGTGATTGCAGTATGTAACTTAAAGCTAATGTATCTTAGTGAAAGAACAATGAGCCACTCAGTGCATCCTCTACACCAAAGACTCTTTAAAGGTCTCAGTCATCTTCAGGACAAGCCAGTGTCCTTGAATGCTGAGTGGGAGTCACTGAAGCAAGTACCAGGTAATGTTCAGTTTTTTGCACTGAGCATTTTGGAACCTTCACTGGGTTTCTAACTGCTGATTTTAGATGGAGAAACATAAATGTTTAGGAGTCATGATTCCTAATTGGTGCAGAATGAAGAAGCAGTAGCTGAAGTGATATCAGCTTTTTAGTATTTCTGTCTAGTAACAAAACAAACACCTGAGCATAGAGGAGAACATTTTAATTTCTTCTCCACTTCCATGTCTCTTGTATCCCAAACACGTAAATTATAAATGTTAAACACTAGCAGACCTACTTTCTAATATCACTCTAAAAGCTAGATTTGACAGTGCAGAACACAACCCTGTCAAACATTCCCTGGATTGGATGCACATGGAAAAGTTGTGGTGGTGGGACAGGAGATATGTGCTTATAGATGTCTCTGTAAGAAGAGGTCAGGGGCTGCACCGTGCTTGTTCCTGTCTATTCCAGCCAACCAAAATCTATTCCCCCCGCAGGACACATCTGAGTCTGTCAGTGAAGCTGCTGGTTCTTCTGGAATTCATATTTAAGAAAGAGCAAAATTCCACATAGGCAGTTAGCAGTGAGAAAAAAAAAAAAAAAAGTGTGTAAAATAATCCCTGTAGGCAGCAACATCACAGTGTAAGGAAGGGGAGGAGATGCTTCAGGTGCTGGAGCAGAGATTCCTCTACAACTTGTGGAGACAAGCATTCCAGAGCATCATGGAAAAAAGACCCTGGACTGCGCATACTGGAACAGGCCAGGCGTGTGAGAAGGAGGAAGTGGCAGAAGGAGACTTTTATGGAAAGGCCGTGACCCCACAATCCCTCTTCCCTGCTGTGCAGGTCAGTTTGGGGAAGAAAGGAGAGGCATTGGGAGTGATGGAGTGATGCTAATTGGTAAGCTATCTCTTTGTTTTGATCTAGATCCTGCTAGGCTGTCTTTAGCAAGAAATAATAGAATATATAATATATTGACATATTATATATAATATTTCCACTTAATTTGAGATCCTTAAATGGTCATTGAGGCAAATAGAAAGGCCCTGATCAATTCCACGAGATCAGCTCTACAGCTCAGCAGTTGTCTTCTGAAAGATCATCTTTGTTTGAAAACTAAAATTTGACTACTCTTACTCTAGAAAAAAAGAAACAAACCAATTCTGAGTTTAAGGTCCATGTTCTAAAACTGCAGTTCCACTAAAAATTATAGATTTAAGATCATCCGAAATGCAACTGTGAAAACAAGAGTAATAAAACACTTTTTATTAGAATAAATAACAGTTTTATATATGGAAATTGTATATATTATTCCTTATTTTAATTTCTGTCTATACAGAAAGGGTTTACAGTTAAAGTTTTCACAGCTTCCTCATGTCCCAGTTTTACAGACCTACCATACTGCTTATTAATTCCAACAGAGGAATTATGTGTGTACAAAGTAGGTGTAACTGGTGAGAATTTTTACATTATTCATAGGGAGACTCAAGCACCCTAATGCCTTAAATTGGCAATATTGATTAAACAATACATTGAACTTTGGCCCAGTATAGTTTTGAAAGGTTAAACCTTCAGATCACAAGCTCCAATAAATTTTACATATTATAAATTAAGATATCATAAAATATGTACAAACCTATGTAAAAATCCATATTTGGAGAGTGCCATAAGTAGCTCTTAATCAAAGAATTATTTAGCTGGGGTTATACAGGGGTTTGCATTTGGAGAAGAAGTGCACAAGGAAGACACTCTTTCATTCAGTACTTAAGTGGTGAAATAAAGACTAGGATTATTAAGATTGCAGATGACAGCAGCCTAGGGAGAAGAACAAACAATAGCTGATGTCAAAGCCTCTCTCAATGATTTTCAGCAGTCTCGGCATGAAGAGGTCCCAACTGACTGAAAGGTGGTGAATATTGTCATGATTTTCAAGAAAGGCAAGAAAGAGGACCCCAGAACCTACAAGCCTGCCAGTCTCACTTCAGTGCCTGGTAAAGTTATGGAGATTTTAGGGGGGGTATTGACAAACACCTAAAAGACAACACAGCCATTGGCCACAGCCAGCATGGCTTTGTAAGCCTTAGTAAAATCCAGAGAAACTACATCCACTGCCTTCTCTTTATCCGCTGGGCAGGTGGTCTTATCACAGAAAGATATCAAGTTAGTTTAACAGGACTTATCTTTTGTGAAGCCATGTTGACTGGCCCTGGTGGTTCCATTGTTCTTTAAATGTCTTTCAGTAGGACTCATTACAATCTTCTCCATAATTTTTCCAGGAACTGAGGTTAGACTACCAGGTCTGTAGGTCCCTGTGCCCTCTTTGTAGATTAAATAGCATTGACTAGCTTCCAGTTCACAGGAACCTGCACAGACTCTCAGGACCTCTGGTAAGTGATAGATATGGGTCCTGCTCTAACATTCCCTACCTCCCTCAGTACTCTGGAGTGAATCCCTTCAGGCCTTGTGGACTTGTGATCATTCAGCTGATGCAGCTGGTTCCTTACAATTTCAGTGTCCACAAATGAAAAGTCACTGTTCTCACACCTGTGGTCCACACACTCAGGTGACTGAGCAGCCCAAGGTCTATCAATATTACTAAAGGCTGAGGCAAAAAATGCATTGAATGCCTCCACTTCTTTTTCATTCCTATTAGTCATATGACTATCTTAAACATCTTTAGATCTCCTCTTGCTATCAGGAACTACTTAGAGAAGCCCTTGTTATCTGAAACAACACTGGCCAGTGTTATGAGCCGGTCTAATCACTGAGGAGTAAAGAGAACTAACTTTTTGTGAATAAAACAGAAAAAACTTTAAAGGTTCAAAAAATCCCCCCAAAAAAAAAAAAAAAAAAAGAGATAAAAACCAAACAAGATTAAATGTTGATGACAAAAAAAGAAAAATATATATTTTTATTTAATAGTTAAAGAGGCAAAGAGAAAGAAAGAGAGAAGTCCAAAAAAGTTAGAAAACTAAGGTTACTTTAAAAAGCATAGGATAGGTCACCACCACACTGCGCTACCCTTGTTGCTGCTGAGACGGGGTGGAGGATGGGGAGAGAACCAGTCTTTTGCCCTTTTTTCCTGCTGTTTGAAGTGTCTTATCTGCCTTCTCCAATCCTGGGAGCAGTTTGGCTGGAATGCAGTGGCCCATCCTCTGAAATGCTGGTGCAGTGCCCGATGGCTGCAGCCAAACCCTGGTCCACTCACGGCGCTCTCACCATGGGCTGCAGGAGCAGGGTAGGAGTTCCACAACTCACTTGTGACTTTGGTCCAGGGGTGTAGGATCAGGAGGTTAAGCTTGCAGCATCAGCTCCAGGAGGCCGCAGGGTGTCTCTCAGCCGGCAGTGGTGGTCGGGGGAAGGAAGGCAAAGGTCAGGGATTCTGCCCCTCCCTTTCCCCTCCACCTTTGTACCAGTTTCGCCTTCCTTTTTATCAGCCTCAAGGCAGGCTACTCACAGTCCATCCCACACATACTTTTCTGGAGTTCAGGAGTGATTATGATAAGCAGACATAATGACAAAGCACTTTTTGAAGATTTTCTCTTATTATTAGGCTCTTAAAGCCAGTTCTAACTCTAATTGAGCTTTGGTCTTTCATGTCTTCCCCCCGCATATAAGAACCATGATTCTGTAATCTTCCTGCAAAACCTGATCTCTCTTCTAGAAGTCATACAAGTTCTTTTTCTTCTTGAGCTCCACAAGGAGTTCCTTCTTTAGCTCAGCTAGTCCTCTATTCTGCTTGCTGGATTTATGACACAGTGCTACTGCCTTCTCTCTAATTTCTGAAAATAGAGCTAAATGCTATCAAACAATCAAACCTATCCCATACATATGGTGCAACACCATTGTTGAGGAGGTGTTGGAAATAAGTCAACAAAAGGCTCCTGTTAGTTTATTATTCACCTAAAGACCAGTAAAATTGTTCTTCTGTTCTATTAATCACTGGTAAGAAATCAATAGATAAATTATTCCAAGTTCAAGACAGATGCAATAATTCAAGATCAGTAAAAAAACCCCATGGGTATCATTTAAAAGAGTTGGAGGTAAGGAAACAAGAGAGATGATATGGTGAGGTATTTCCTAGGTTACTGCTTCCCTGAGTGTAAGTTACAGCCATTATAATCAAAGAGTCTGGAGGCAGAAGTAGCAAATAAAATGTTTATTTTAGCTTTTTTTTTTTTCCCCTCTTAGTTTTCAGTGAACAAATCTGTGAAAAATATTAAACCTTCTTTGGTTTAGTCACAGAAGAAAATGTATGTACTATTCTGCAAGGAGAATAGAACATAATGAAATAATAGTTTATACAATTAAAACATTAAGTTATAAATTCCTGAGAGACAAGAAGGGAATGTTGTGCCAGATTTTGTCTCAATGTATTACAGTCATCTAAAAGTACAAGTTACAAAATTATTAACTGATTCACTCTCCAGACCCAGCAGATGGAAACATTCTGATCCATTTGATTTGTTGCTTAGAAGACAGTTGATCCATTTGATTTGTTGCTTAGAAGACAGTTGATGACTTTGTTAAGTTTTCTTGACTAATTTCTTTCTTTTCTCCTTTATTACACACCACCATGCTCAACTTTTGAAGTTTCATTTGTTCTATTCCAAAACCTTTTTTGATTGCTGAAAAGTTTTTCTTTAGCAGTGTGCTAATTGAGGTTGACACACACAGCTGTACTTCCTCCTACACTTACAAACACTGTAGCTTAACTATATTTGTACTTAGTCAGAAGTGTAGCAATATTTATCATTATGTCTGATACGTAAGGCTTTGTTTTAAAAAGTGATAGAACACTTCACTCAGATTCTGAATGAACACCTCACTTACCTAATTGCCTTCTGTCTAGTGCTTTTTATTGACCAAGTGTGTGTGAAGGCTCAAACTTGAAATGTAACTTTACTGAATCTTGGTTTCAGGTTTTCTAATTTCCTTTTTGTGTTTTCATTTCTTTTTTTGTATTGGGAAAAAAAAAAAAAGGATGAAAGCCCAACCAATTAATCAAACCCAAAAGCCTAAACCCAGTCTCTTTGCCTCAGTTATTACCAACAAAATATGTGAACTAATGCATGTTTCCCAAATGAAAGCTTTTATAATCTAGTTTTTATCTAACTTCCTGTCAAAATCTCTTCACTATCCTACAGGCAGGTTCCCAGGTTAGCTTAGTTCTGTCATAAGCTCAGCGTCCTCAGAAAAACCAGGAGAAACTGCATTTTCCTCTGTTATCCATTTCAGAATATTGCTAGCATCTCCTTCTTTGGAAAAATATATGGATTTTGATAGCATTTAGCTCTATTTTCAAGTTATAAATGTGCTTTCATGTCTGTCATCATTCAGCAAGCAGTGACTGTTGGCACCAATAAATGGATGAGAGACAGTACAAAATAATTGTGATACAAAAGACTGACGAGAAATTAATGGCACCTAAAACTTCAAATTAAATTGCTCGAAATGAGGTATTAATATAAAATGCTGCCTCTGCTAATTTCTCACAACAAGCTGCAGTTGCAGCTGTTTCTAACTGACAGGTGGAAATGATATCACGTCTTTGTGGGAAAACTGCTTGTTGTACAGACATGATGGTGTGTATCAGGAAAAATGGCCCTGGTTCTCCCAGGTCCAAAACTAAATTCTAAGTGTTTAAATTGTTTGTCTGAATGTCAAAAATCTGTTTGGTGAAGACAGGAACAAATGGGTGTGTAGTGGGGGTGGGCGAAAGTGGAATCTACTCAGCACAATATAGAACATTTTTTTTCAGTATGAAAAAGATGTAATTCCAGGGTTGTCTGAGGATAAGCCATAGAAATGTTTTTCTGGAAGGATCATGGAAAGAGAAAATTAAAATTTTCAGCAAAAGTCAAAATAATTTTCTCCTATAGAATCAGGCAGCTGATACTACACTCAAAATCTTGTTATGTGCAAAATGGAATATGTTGTGTACATGGAGTGAAGAATTTACTGTGTAATTAAACTCTTAAAATCTAATCAAAATACAGCAGATTTTCAGTTACAACAATACTAATATTCATAGCCCAAATTAATAAAAAAAATTCACATAAGTAAAATTGTTATACATTACATTACCACTTACAACCCTTTTTCTGCGGTGTTATGCTCACCTCCCCAGTGTTTCTCTCCATCGTCATCAAATACGTTGGAATTTGAAGGTTTTATGGCAAGTCAAAATATGCTCCTTCTTGTCATTGGTTTCCCAGTTATGCAGGCTTTTTATTTTTGATCTCAACAGTGGGTTTGTGCGGTGCTCAAGGTTAAACTTTCTGGTAATGACCAGTGACAGATGGCAGTGATTTGTATTTATAGTTTGAGATTTTTGTCTGGTATCTGCAGTCTTCCACAGTGCACTTTGTTATATGATCACACCTACACTCTTCTATAGCACATTTTATTCTGGGATCACAGACAGTTCAATCCAGCCAGAACAATTACTTGTTTTTCCTACAAGGTAGAACTAAACTAAAATATATTTTGCAGCTAGCTGAGAGATAAAACTAATTAAAATCAGCTCAGGACAAGACAAGCTAAAAGAAGTTCTGAAACCTGTGCTGTCAGGTCAATATAAAGCCTATGAACTTGATGGGGCTGCACAGGCAACTGTAATAACTTACGCTGGAAAAAAGCTTGGTATACTCAAAAATATGGGGCAAAATTATGTTTTCCAGTCTTCAAGCATGAGATGTGTAGAATTTACCTGTGTTTCATGAGTAGTGCAAATAAATGTCCAATGCAAAATGTTTTGATTACAGATTTAGGGTGGTAGAATCAAAATAATTAATGAAATTAATTTCAGAATGTCACCTGAATCCAAACTGCTGCTCAAAATGGGGTCACATATGAGGTCAGACAAGGCCAGTTGGGATCTTACCCAATTTGGAATACAATATACAGAATGGGATATATAAAATGATACAGACATCAGGGTAGAAAATATTTAAAATATTTATGATAAATTACCCTTTGAAAGTGTCTGTCTTTCATGATTATAGGAGAATCTGAGCTGTTAACTGTCTAGATGTCTGACCTTTTCACAGCTTAAGATGAGCACCAACTTCTGCAGCTACTTTTTTTGTATCTTCTCATTTAGCACTTTCTTTTTGTCTTCTGAAAAACAATTTGCATTATCAGTGTTTTCCAAAAACAATTTTTCTCATTCTCACCTATACCACAGAAGTACAGATCCTCTTGGCATGCTACCACATGCTCCTTATGCATCAAGCTCATCATTCAATTGTTGCACAATTGGCTTATTCATTCAGTTCTAATTTTTGATCAGAATACAATCATCCCTTCCATTCCTGGGCATCACCACACCATTTAATCTCAAAATTTGCCTTTATTTTTCCTTATCTAGGCTGTTTTTTGCATTATAACTGAAACCCAATTTAAAAGATACTGTCCATGTGTAACATGGAAAAAACCCCAAAGTATGTTGAATTTCTCTCAAGTGAACCTTCCCAGAAAATCCTGAAGAAATGGCACCAAGCCCTTCTGGCATGTATCAGATTTTGTTCCATTGGGAGGATTATATATCTGAGGTTCTTAAATGGCAAAGCGCTTGCAGGACAGAAGCTCTGCAAATTTATTTTTTTTTTAGTCTTGCATAATAAGTTTGTTCATTTACCAATTACATCCAAAAAAAGAAAATAATTTTTACTTGTAAAATGGATGTTGAAATGGTAACAGCAACAGTAAGAGTATTAGCACACAGTAGTTTACTTGAGCACACAAAATCTCAAGCATGAGAAGCACAAAACCCAGATTTTTTAAACAATTTTCTAGAGTAGTAGGCAACTCATCCTGACAGACTAAAAAGTGCTTAGCACTATCCACAATGTAGTTGCTGAAAAACATTATAGAAAATTGAAGACTTAGTTTCACTGCTGTTCCAGAAGAGAGAAGAGAGCATTTAATGATTTCTCATGCTCCTGTGAAAAATAACTTGACTATTGATTATTCTGGGGCAAGCAGATGTTTTCATGGAATAGGCCATGGTTCAGTAGTGTATCAGAAAAATAGGAGAAGAGATTTAAACAATAATGCTTTGCTTATTTCTACAGTATTTTCTGTTTAATCAAGGTGATTTTGTAATTTTTAGTTTTCCTGAATAAGTTGTTGAGACAATGAAGGACACACATAGTGACTACACACAGATTATTCCCCAGATGAATCTCATGGCCTACATAATTTAGAGATGGATGGTCGGTTGATCCTGAGCAGTAGCTAAACCCCCAGCCTGCCTTTCATACTCACTCACTCACTCACCCACCCACCCACCCACTCACCTACTCACCCACACAGCCCAACCTGGGATTGGGAAGAAACACTCAAAGAATGAGAGCATGCATCAAGGTAATGCCAGTTTAATCACACAAAAAAACCCCACAAGCGCTGGTAAAATATGGAATTAATTTACTACTTTCCATTAGAAGAGAGATGCTTACCCAGTTCAGGGAAAGCAGGCCCTAAGCACAAGGGAAGACAAACACCATTGCAAACACACAAATGCTCCTGCTTCTTCCTTTATTCCACCAACTTTTACTGCTTAGCACAATGTGACATGGTATCGACTATTCCTTTGATCAGCTCAGGTAGGCTGTACTGGCTGTGTCCCATCTCAGTCCCATCTCTTGCTGACATCCAGTCAACTCACTTTGTGGGGGTGAAGTGGGTGGGGAGAGAGACAGAGGAAGTCTTGATGGTGCGCAAGTACTGTTCAGCAGTAGCCAAAACTATGGTGTGTTATCAGACTTGAATTGGGAATATTATTGAATTTATTACTAAAAAAATCAGAGAAGGATAATAAGAAGTAAAATAAATCTTAAAAACACCTTCTCCCCATCTCTCCCTCCTTCCTGAGAAATACTTCCTTCTCCAGCAGCTCAGGAAAACAAGGAATGTGTGTTACAGTCAGTTAATCATAAGTTGTTTCTCCCTCTGCTCAGGGACAGAAGTCCTTCCCCTGCTGCACCAAGGGATCTCTCCCATGGGAGACAGTTCTCCACCATCTTGTCCACTATGAGTCCATGCCACAGGAAACAGCTCTCCATGAACTGCTTCAGTGTGGGTCACTTCTCCATGGGGTACAGTCCTTCAGGCACAGCCTGCTTCAGTGTGCGTCCCCCACGGAGTCACTAGTCCTACCAGGAAACCTGCTCCAGCATGGGCTCCTCTCTCCACAGGTCTGCAGGTCCCTGCCAGGAGCCTGCTCCAGGACAGGTCTCCCATGGAGTCACAGCCTCCTCTCAGGCATCCACTTTCTCCAGCCTGGGTGACCTCCATGGGCTGTAGGTAGATCTCAGCATTCCTGTGATCCTCCATGGGCTGCAGGGGCACAGCTGCCTCACCATGGTCTGCACCAAGGGCTGCAGGGGAATCTCAGCTCCAGTGCCTGGAGTACCTCCTCCCCCTTCTTCTCCATGTATCTGGGTGTCTGCAGAGCTGTTTCTCTCACATATTCTCACCCTACTCTTCTCTGGCTGCAATTACATTTTTGCAATAACTTTTATTCCCCTCTTAAATATGTTATCACAGAGTTTTTACCAACATTTCTAATTGGCCTGGCCTTGGACAGCAGCATTCCTGTCTTGGAGCTGAATGGCATTGGCTCTGCTGGATCTGGATGAAAATTCTGGGAGCTTCTCACAAAGACACTCCTGTAGCCCTCCTGCTACCAAAACTTGGCCATATCAACCCAATACACATGGCACCATGAAGACTGTTATGAAGAGAGTTAACTTCATCCCAGCCAGAACCAGAAGAGTATGTTTACGGAGGACAGTCAATAAGAGACTGGAATGCTACACCTTTAGGCATTTTTCTTTTACAGCTGTATTCAAAGCACTTGTTTTCTACTCAAATCAATTGTTCTATGTTAAAAATGCCAGAAATTTCTTCTTGCCTTGCAGATACATGAAAACCATCATTAAGTAATGAGAACATCTATAACTTTATTCAGCAAGTATTTCTTAAGGCTATGCTCTTTTCACCCTTAAGCACATACTAATGTCTGAAAAAAAGTTCGTATAATACACTTACAAGATGGTTAATAAGAACAACTCTGATTTTTGTTTTGTTTCCAGTATGTTATCGACTTGAGTATAACAAAGTCACAAGATTACTTACACTGGTCTTTCTGCCACTTGCAATCCTTCCTGTGCTGCTTAAATAACAACAGGGGGTATAAATAGCACATTAACTATTTTTTAATTAATTTAAAATGTTATTTGACATTAAAAGAGATTTCTATGTACATAGTGACAGCTCTCTGAACATTTGTACATCTGAAATACCTACTGCACTAACAGAAAACACTTTCAAGATGTAAACTGAATTTGGTCCATAATGATCATTACACTTCATCTCTTATCAAGGCATAGAAAAAGTGTAATATTTATGTATTATATTTTATTTACATCTCACATGGAATCAAAACTATATATCTTCTTTTATTGATCCAGATGATCCTCATAATAAAAGTTGCAAAATATGAAAGTTGTATTCTGGAATATGTAATTTCTCAAAAGCAGTGACCTGCTTTCTATTAATTTCAGAATTCAACTGCATAGAAGTTATTCTAGCCTTCAACTCTAAAGAATTGTTTGGGGACATTACTTCTATGTCAATTGAAATGACAAGTTTGATGCTTTGTTGGATCTGGACCTAATCCTTCTATGTCATATCAAAGATGGTCAGCATCTTATAAAACTGAAATCTTTTCATCACTAGGTGTCTTGACTCAGTAATAATGTCAGGATGATATTAAGATTTTGTGGCTAACATTACTTGAAACCAAAGTATGCAAACCAAATAATTATTTTGTTTAACTTCTGACAAAACTTCAAAACAAAAGTTCAGGTTAAGTTTTGATTCAAAAGACTAATACCATTTTGGATGTGACATAGGGCTGGATTGATGAGCTGAGGCCAATTGTATTAGGTTCTACACCACCAAGTGTTGGGTCCTGCACTTGGGTCAAAACAACCCCTTGCAACAATACAGGTTTGGGGCAGAGTGGCTGGAAAGATATCCAGTGAAAAATGACCTGAGCGTGCGGGTTGACAGCTGGCACATGAGCCAACATGTGCCCAGGTGGCTGAGAATGTCAGTGTCATCCTGGATTCTATCAGGAACAGTGTGGCCAGCAGGACCAGGGCAGTAATTGTCCTCCTGTACCCATCACTGGTGAGACCACACCTCAGATCTTGTGTTTAGTTTTGTGTCACTCACTACAAGAAAGGCTTTGAGGTGCTGGAGTGGGTCCAGAGAAGGGCAATGGAGCTGGCGAAGAGGCTGGAGCACAAGGTTTATGGGGAGCAGCTGAGAGAGCTGGGGTTTTTTAGCCTGGAGGAAAGGAGGCTTGGAAGACGTGATAGCTCTTTACATCTATCTGAAAGGAAGTTGTAAAGGTGGGGGTTGTTTTTTTCTTCTAAGTAACAAGTGACATGACAAGAGGAAATAGCCTCAAGTTGCATGGAGAGGTTTAGATTAAACATTAGCAAAGTTTTCTTCAGCATGAGAGTTGTCAAGTATTGGAACATACTGCCAGGCAAAGTGGTTGAATCACCATCCCTGGAAGTGTTCAAAAAACTTATGGACATCGTACTTGGAGACATGGTTTAGTGGTGGACCTGGCACTGTCAGGTGTATGCTTGGACTTGAAGATCTTAGAAATCTTTTCCAACCTAAAGGAGTCTATGATTCTGTGATTTCCAGAGAAAACTAAATAAAAAAAAGTAAATTATTTATAGTGTTAAGAGCAGGAATAATTTTAATTGCAGATAAAATTCAACAAGTGATATTTCCTTCTTCACTTAAATTATAAGTTTGATTAATAAAAGTAGGGCATAAATGTAATGTAGAGGGATGTGCATTAGGGATTTGACAAGAAATTGATTGTCATACTAGATGTGAAATGAATAGTAGGTGCATACAATGCAAATAAAATAGAAAAAGGAAGAATATCAGTAATTCCTCTGATCTTGAACATAATCAAAAAAAGAAATTTTACAAATACATGGGAAAATTCATAGTGGAATTCTTCTGGAATTAATGTGATACTGAAATGCTATTTAAAACTTTCACTAGTGTTACAGCATTTTCATCAGTGCACTAATATGATTTGTGATAAACTGCATCTATGTCAGAAAATTATATCAAATGATAAATGACCGCCTTAAAAGTAATAATGTTGTAACGTCATAAAGTGCAAAAGTAAATTCAAAGTAAATGGAATAAATGCATACAAAGGGATTATTAATTAGAAAAGGCTCTACTCGGTGGTGTCAAGCCATAGGCAATGGCACAAACTGATGTACAGGAATGTCCACCTACACTGAGGAAGAACTTCTTTATTGTGAGGGTGACTGAGCACTGGCACAGGTTTCCCAGAGAGGTTATGGATTCTCCTTCTCTGAAGATGTTCAGTCCTGGACATAATCCTCAGTTACATGCTCTAGGGAACCCTGCTTGGTCAAGGATATTGGACTGAGTGACCCTCCAGTTGTCCCTTCCAGTCTTACATATTTTGTGGTTTTGTGTTTCTGTGATTGTCTCCTTCTGGTTTTGTAAGGTCCATAGTTAGATGCCGAAATCCATTTCTGTGATCTCAAAAATGTTTTGGAGAGGAGAATAGTAATTCCACTCAGCTTCCTGGCTATGATCCTATTAATGCTTTTAGCAGTTTATGCCCAACTTTTCACAAACCAAATAAATAAGGAGAAAATTTATATGAATAAAACTTAGATTTTGGTTCTGTTTTTATTTAAAATTAAACTAACAAACAACACACAAAAGACAACCAACAAACAAACTAAAGTCAAACGAACCAATGCAACTTAAGCCAACAGAGTTCAAGTTTCATGATATTTTGGGTAAAGTGAAAGTTTCAAAATCCTCAATAATTACTTAAGGACATCTGTCTTTGTTGTGAAAGACACAGTAAGCTGGCATTTCTAAACATGAATTCTCATTGAGATGATTGTTATGCTTGATTGACTGTTTTGATTCACCCATTTAAGAGAGACATTGAACACTTGCAGAGGGTCCAACAAAGGGCCGCTGATATGATTAGATGGTTGAATGATTTGGCACATGAAGAGAGGTTGAAGAAATTTGGTTTATTCAGCCTAGAGTAGAGAAGGCTCAGAGGGGAACTCTTAATCACAGTCTCTGAGTAGCTAAAAGGGAGTTACAGAGAACTTAGAAAGGTTGTCTTCTCACTAGGCTGCAAGGTGACAGGACAAGAGGTGACAGGCACAAGTTGCTTCAGGGGAAATTCTGCCTAAATAAAAGACAGAAATTCCTCATTATGAGAAGATTCAAACATTGGATAAGGTTGCACACAGATAAAGCAGAATTTCTGTCACTGAAGAAGTTCAAGATTCAGCTTGAGAGGGCCCTAGATCAGCTTGGCTCTGCTTTTACAAGTAGTTTGGAACCAGAGGATTTGCAGAGCTCTCTTACAATCTATACATTCTCATGACTCTGTGATGTTTAGATGATGAGAGTTTTATGTACAAACAGAAAACAGCTCTGGGAAAGAATTTATAGATTAATAAACTGTTTCAAAAATATTTTTCCCTCACTGTTTGAAAAATTAAAAATTTGTCTCCACATTACTTTTGATGCCAAAACACTGTTAATATAAACCACAGCAAAAGTAACTCCAAAAATGTAGTGATAAAGTTTTTATTTATGAAGCTGGTCTAGAAGGAAAAAACAAATGTTTGTGAAGTTCCAGTTCAGTTTCCTATGTTCTGACAGTGAGGAGGCCAGTGGCCTGGAGTTAGAGGGTAGGGAAGCCAAGCAACTGGGATAACTTTCTAGGGAAGGGGGCATTGAAAAGGTGATTGGAAAAGGGACACATGTTCTTAGGCTCTGGAGGCAATTCCCGTCTATTGTAAAGGCAAAGTATTCTTCAAGGAAGATTCTATATGCCAGCCAGGCAAGTGGACCCCAGTACAGAAAAATATCCAATACCTGAGGGAAATAGCTGAAATATAAATATGGGAAGGCCTGGCAGATTGACTGTATCAGACTCCAAAAGGAAATGTCCTTCCACCATGTGCTTACAATGGTGGAAGGAACCACTGGGTAGTTGGAAACATATTCTCTGCCTTGTGTCACTACCTGAAATACTATCCTGGGCCTTGAAAAGCATGTTTCATGGAGACCTGGCATCCCAGAAAAGAAATGAGCCAGACAACACAACTCATTTCCGAAGCAACTTCATAAAAACGTGGGCCAAAGATCATGGCATTGAGTGTGTGTATCACATCCCCTGTAAATGCATCAACCTCTGGAAAAATCGACCAATACAATGGACTGTTAAAGGCTACACTGAAAATAATGGGTACATTTAAGCATTGGGATAGACGCTTATCACAATGTCTACCAAGTTAGTTAACACCAGAGGATCTGGCCAATTGAGTTGATCCTGCCCAATAAAAACTCGTAAGTGTTGTCAGTAGCCAAAGTATGGAAACAAAAAATTAACTACTTCTGCAGCTTTGACGGACACTAAAACTGTTGTATTCAAGAGTTATAATAGAAATATCAGTAAATTTGAAGAGCTATTTTCAAAGGAAACACTTGAAATATGTTGTACCAAAGTCCAAGAATTTTGCAATCCCTATTCTCCTGTTTGGCAACAGAAGAACAGTGGCAACTGTTTTTGTGAAGGAAGGCCAGTTCCAACTAATGGAAAAAGTTGCACCTTCTTGATCAAGAAATGTTGATCATAAGGTCCTTAGCTAGCTTGTGTCCTTCTGCAGCAGGTTATCCTGAAGAGAAACATCTGAAAAAAGACTACTTTCCGAAATGTGAAAGCTATGGACCAACAACTAGAGTATTTACGTATTGTTTAATTTTATGTTGTTGATATCTTTCCTTGTTTTTCATTCCCCTGAGAATCATTAATTCATGTAAATATTTACAGACCAAAGGAGGAAATTAAAATTACTCTTAGAAGTTTAGTCATCCAGGCAGGAAAGAGCAGCAATGAAATTCATTAGACAGAAGTTTAGCTATGTAATAATTAGGGTTTCAGCCTAAAATCTTCATGCAGTTTTCTCTATAGTCAGTGCAAACTCTGGAAGATTATTTCATCCCATGTACTGAGACATTTATCTTAGCTTCAGATTAAAAGTATAGGTTTACATCTCTCTACAGCAGAGGAAACCAGATTGGACAATAACTTTTAAAAGGCTACAATTAGATACCAAGAAACACTTCCTACAAGGCCTATGAAACAGTGAAATAACTCTTCTTTACAATAACAAAACTTGAGAATTTGGTTTTGAAGATTTGTACACAGCTGCATTTTTGTCTTGCACTAAAAAAATCTGTCTCATCTGATAACTTTTCACAGATCTGGTGAAAACCTTGTTTCTGTTAGCCCTCAGTTTTAAAAACTGAACTCAGAATCATATTTTGATGTTATATTAGATTTATGACTAAATGTCTGGTTCAGTTTTTGGAGGAGTCAAATGCCTAGGCATTTCTAAAAAAGTTCATTTGTCCTCTCTGCAACATTAAATACTGATAGAGAACAATCTTCTAAAGCTAGCAGCATATTTTAAGATTAGTGCATATATTTATAATGTAACTGCATTCTCTTTATCTGCACATGCTAAATACCCAAAATAATGGCACTTATGCTTCTAGTTTATAGTATAGTTGTGGGAAAAAAATTAAAAAGAAAGAGAGAAATGTGGATTAGGACTACAGAAGTTTTAAAATTTCGTGATTGCATTAACTTCAATGAAGTCATGCTGATTTATACCAACTGAGAATGTCTGTTATGTTTAATAAGTTTTTTTAAAAAATTATGCTGTTTTCTGTGTTAGTAAAGCCAAAGACATACTTGATATTGTTTACATTTTCATCTTATATTTTTTTGCAGGAAAGTTTGATTCTCAAGTAGTACAGAAGTAACCTTGAAACACGTTATATAATGCTTTAGATTAGAAACCTAGGGACATTTTTTTCTTCCCTGTTCTATTCTGGGGGAAAAATTAAAAAGTACTGATGTTATGTGTATATGTAAAAATATTTATTTTAAAATTGTCTTTTTTATAAGTTTAAGAGTTTGACACCAGAAGGGTGGAATTAATAATTCCTGTGGGTTGCACCTAGCCAGCAGACACGGAATCCCAGAATCACCGAATCCCAGAACCACAGAATGAGTAGGGTTGGAGGTGACCACAGTGGGTTGTCTGGTCCAACCTCCCTGCTGAAGCAGGTTCATCCTAGAACCCAGAACTGCATCCAGACAGTTACTAAATATCTCCAGAGAAATAAACTCCGCAACCTCTCTGGGCAACCCATCTCAGCATACACATGGTAAAGCTCTTCCTCATGTTCAAGTGGAACTCACTCCATGAGCTCCATGTCTCTCTTGACCTGAGGGGCCTAGAACAGGACACAGCACTCCAGATGTTGCCTCACCAGGGCTGAATAGAGGGTCAAGATCCCTCAACATGCTGGCAGTGTTCTTCCTAATGCATCCCAGGATACCACCGGCTGTCTTGGCCACAAGGGCACTGCTGGCTCATGAACCGCTTGTTGTCCACTAGGACTCGCAGATCCTTTTCTGCAGAGCTGCTCTCCAGCAGGTTGGCCCCCAACCTGTACTGGCACATGGGTGTTACTCTTCTCCAGCTGCAGGACCCTGCATTTGCCTTTGTTGAATTGCAGAAAGTTCTCTGGCTGTCTCTAAATCTGTCATGGTCCTTCTGAAGAGCTCCACTGTTGCTGTTCTCACCACAGACGAGTAGAGAAACAACACAGAGTCCAGGCTCAGGGATAAATAGAAGCGATTTAATAATTTTTCCAAAGGCTTTTATATTTTAGTTTGCAGGAGTGTGCTAAATGGCATAAGGTAATTGGTCTTTTACCATCCACCCCTTGAGGGGATTGGTCAAGTTCTGAGACGCCCTTTCCTAAGTATTTATGTAGTTAAATCCATAACAATACTGCAAAACAACCTGTAGGTGCAAGAAGTTTACAATACTGTAACATTGTTTAAAATAATCTGCATGGGAAAGACAGAACTCTAACAAAATGCTGCAGAGAGCTGAAGAAATTCTCTGCTGAAGCTTTTTCTGTATCCATACTGCACAGCCATTGTGATCTTTTCCATCATCAGGGTTCTGTAGCAAGGTCTAAGGATACACCTTACTAAGTTGGATAACAGTAGCAGAAAACAGAACTATGAACCATCTGATGATTATGACATAATGGGGATGCGTAATATGATGGTGGGGATTCCTCAAAGAACAGTCATGTCCTACTATTATAGATAGAAGTTTTGAGATTATAAATTCTATTATCTAATATTTTGTTGACAATCCTGGGGGAATTAAAAAACTATGGTTATATAAGAAACTATAACATATGCAACTGAATAAGACAAAGCATCAGTATTTTATTTCCTTTCTGTAATGTGCACTTCTGACAGGCCTGCAGTTCCCTGGATCTTCCTTCTGGCCTTTCTTGTAGATGGGTAACACATTTGCTAACTTACAGCCTACTGGAACCAACCCAGTTATCCAGGACTGCTGATAAATGATTGAAAGTCCTCACTGAGCTCTTCTGCCAGATCTCTCAGTACCCTTGGGTTGAGTCCGATAGACTTGTGCAGGTCTAAGTGCTGTAGCAGGTTGCTGACAATTTTCTCCTGAATAATGGGCACTTCATTCTCCTCCCCATCCCAAATGAAAAGAAATAGAAAACTGTTCATCCCTTATCCCCTCTATTATCATGTCATTAATGTTTATAGCTTCTCTCTCTAAACACAGAATCAGTTTCCATCTTCTTATTTGAATTCTTCCCTATAAGCATCTGATTTGGAAGGATCAAGAGAAATTTACAATTAGAAAAATTAGAAAGAAGGGAGCTGTTCTCACTTTTTCCTGTGATCTCATGATTCTTTGGTGTGCATGAAGACACTAGCAAAAGAGTTATTATATCGTGGAGTAAATGTCTCAAATTTGTAGTCTTACAAGAGAACTTTCATTTGAATTAAGTCAAATTAAACACTTAAACCTGCTGGCCTGGGCATATGAGCTGTTAGAAAGTTTAGATTATATCTTTATTGTAGCAGAAATGACAAATTTTGTTTCTTCCTATGCTTTACCACATAGAGTGAGTAGAAATGACATTGACTACATCTCTGTTCAAAAAAGTGTTTTATCATGATTTAATTAGGCCAAGGGAGTTCAGCACCCTGCAGATAAGAGCTGAAGATAACTAAATAGCCATAGATTTTAATTGGTTTGTGGACAGAATCAATCAGCAAAAAATGTAAGCATAAAAATGTGAGTAACATCGTTCAGGGTCTTTACCTGTTTTTCTGCAATCAGAATATAAGGTTATTAAAACTTAAAGCACCTGGTAACAAATTTTTCAGTTGTGAAGGTCATGCTCTCTTTTATTTAACATTTTTCTTTCTTTTTAACCTTAATCTTTAAAGAATGTTCCCATTATTCTGTCCTTTAGAGATCCCTATAGAGAGGAGACCCACTCTAATGTGAAAGCTTCTGAAGAGGTCAACCTTTACTTTTCAAAAACAATATCAATGAATGCCTGAGTTACAGGGCATAAATAATATTTCCCATGGAAAATTCTATTACAGGGCAACTCAGTTTAATAGGAAGGTTTAATAAAATTAAAGAATTCTTTGGAAAAGTGATTATTCAAATTAGCAAAGTGTATAGTGACTTGTTTTTTTCAGCTCAGGAGACAATGTCCTTCCAGGAATTCAATTGAAACTTTGAGGCTTGGAACAAAAATAAACACTTCCACCGCCATATAATATGCAGCAGTCTTATACAGTTTAGTAGTTTATACTGTCATGTGCTCCAGTCAAGTCTTTTGCAAACACTCTCTTTAGTTTACATGACAAGATTTTGGCAGTGGCGGGGAGGCCAAGGTCTGTCCCTATGGCAGACACAGAAGGTTGTGTCTGACTCCACAACAGGACACAGCAGAGCCCATCATCCAGATTGGTGATGACTCTGTGAAAATATAATTAATAAAAAATTAAAAAAAAAAAAAAATCAAGAGGAGCAGGGAAAAGCAGAAAGAGTGAGAAACAACAGCAGGAATGCCAAGGTCAGAGAAGCAGAAACAGGAGGTTCTCCAGGGGATGGACCAGGTATTCACTGTAATCTCTAAAGAGTCCATGCTGGAACAGAATTTTTCTGAAAGACTTCAGCCCATGGAGGAACCATGCTGGAGCAAGGGACAAGCATGAGGAGGAAGGAGCATCAGACAGGTATTGTGAAGTGCTGACAGAAGCCTCCCATCCCTCAGAGAAAATGGAAGAGTTAGTCTGGCCTTGGAGGTGTTGAAAGTGAAGGAGTTAAATAAGGCATGGGAAAAGGTGGAGAAGGGAAGATACTATTTGTGTCTACCAGAATCTATTTTAAGAGGAAAGAAATTAAATTAATTTTACACAAGTTGAATTTGTTCGACCTCTGACAGTAACTATTAATTGATCTACCTGTCTCCAACTAACCCATACACTTTCTCATCCTATCTTCTCCCCTTACCCTGCTGAGGAGGCAGAACAAGAGAGCAAGCAGCTGGTCACACACTTGTTCCTTAACCAAGGCTAACCCACTGCAAATGTGGGAGCTGATACAAGCTTAGGAGTCCAGTGTAATACAAAATGTTGTTCATGTCTGTTTGTGAGAGAAGCAGTTTTGAAAGCAACCAAATCAAGGTTTGCATTTTAGTGTGAGTTTGGGAAATGTCGGCTAAATGTTTTTACTTTTTTTTTCTCCTTAATTTAAAAAAATATATATTATTATATATATTATTTTAAGAGGAAAAAACAATATCTGAATGAAGTGTGCTACAGAATTTGAAAGAAGATAAAATCAATCCAGATAAGTTAATGTCACGTATAGTAATCATAACACTGCTTACCTTCACAACACTAAATAATGTAATTAAACTGTGAAGTTAAGTATGTTTTTCCATTTCACTGAAGATTATTCAAAGCTTCAGACAAGATCTTTATAGTTGGTAGTGAAAAAAAATTTAAGAAATTATAAGACTAAGGTAAGAATAGATATTCTTAAATAAATACCTCTGAACTGTGGAAAAAGTGGGGAAAAAGAGGAGGAGGAAAGAAAAAAGAAAAAAGTAGGCCAAATCACCCCCTTGTCAATAAAATACATGTTGATCTACCAACCATAGAGAGTTTATCTGCCAGCAACCCCCTAATGATAAATAAATTGTTCTGGAAAACATATAGCAAGAGCATCAGTAAGTTTGCCCTGTTCTGATTTTCATCATAACCTTCACTTTTACTTTTGGTATGTTGTTACATTGTTAACTTTCATATTTGTTATGGTTATACCTTATTAGGTTAATTCACATGATATAATAAGGGGGTTTTTTAAAACTATTGTGTACCAGATGTCATTTTCTAGTCACCAGATCTTATGTGTTTGTCTATTAGCTGAGCTTTTTTTATTAGAAGTAATTATCCTTCTCTAGGAGTTTTTACACAATTATTAAATTATATTATAAACTTCTTCTGCATAAATGAAATAGGATGATCTCATTTAGTTGTGCTAATAAGGAAGAATTATAAATTTATTTTAAATCAATAAATCTAATTTACTCAAGAGTTTAAATTTGTCTGTTTGTCTGTTTGTTTGTGGAAAGATTGTACATCTGAAACACATACAAAAAATGGACATTATCTCATACTTGGGAAAAAAGACACTGCCTTGTAATCACAGTAAGAAAATGAAAAAAAATTGTCAGCAATTGTTCATTTGAGCAGCTATGTGCAACACCTAAAATACTTAGAAAGGAATATTTAATCACGTGTCAAGTGAAAACAGGTGAGGTCCACAATGTGAGAAGTATGCTACTTGTCATTTACAAAAGCAGCCAGCAGAACCTTTAAAAAATTAAGCTAATGGAAAAAGATCTGAAAGAAAAAAAACCCCACAGAAATCATGCCTTGCTTTCTCATTGAAATCCATCTCTTTACTGAAATTTTTGCTCTCTTAAAAAAAAAAAAATTAACATCATCAACAAATTATTATCTTCTCCAGTTATTGTGCCCTTTCAACTTTCTTTCTTGAATGGAAAATAGATTTTTTTTTCTGGATTCTTATTGTCATTATACTACTTCAGCAATAAAATTCCAATTAAAAACATGTTCTTTCTTAAGTCTAAATCTCCTTCCAAGCCACTGTATAGAACTGGCAACCAAAATTCAGGTTTAACATTTTTACTTTTACTTCCTTGTTGCTGTCTCCTATATAATTTCCTTTAGTGCTACTCACTCTTCATAGAAATACAGCAGGAAAACATCAAATGTGGATCTTTGGATGCATATTTGTGAGAAATAAAATATGTCAGTGAAGTTACTGCATTTTTTTCTATAAATATTAATAATAAGGCTGCAGTCACTTCCAGATACAGAACTACAGTGCCAGTCCCCATCCTGCAGACATTTACAGCTAGCATTTATCATGCACTTTTCTTTTCAGAAATGCAAAATATAATCTATAGCTTCTGTCTATATTTAATCAAACCCCTCATAATTACATTGATCTAACTTACAGTAAGCTCTTTAAAAGTTAAAGTTATATAGTGAAAGTATTTCATTTTAATCTAACATTATAGAAAAAACCCCTAACCCTACCAAAACCCATCCCACCACAAAAGTCAATTTACCTGCACGGACTGCATAAAATGCCATTTAATTCTGTCAGACAGAAAGTCATATAGCAAGTCAAAGTATGGCAGCTCCATGAAACTGTAGCGCAGTAAATTCAACTTTGCCAATACTAGTTGGTGCTGTAGGCTTTATAGGGTCCCAGAACTGGCCAGGGCTTCCCTTACTCTGAGCTGGTTTTGACCACTTGCCTTGGCCATAGTGCACTGCAGCCGGTAAACACTGAAATAAGGAGATTTGTATTTCAAACACAATTTAGGCAGGGTATAGTTAAAGGTCTTGATTGCAGAGACTCATATGCTACCATGTGTACATTTGACTGCCTTTGTCTCTTTCACATGGAAATGTGTACAAACATAATTCTCTCTGTGATCTTCACTGCCACACAGACGAATTTAGAGAGCTGTAATAGAGAAGCCTGTTCTTGGTTCCTGCTCAGTACATGTGGATGACACCATCTACAGCCCTTGTCTTATCTTGAGATTAAGCGGTTTATCTACAAGTAACATTCCCTTACCTGACAGTAGAAATGAAGAATGGAATTGCTTATTTGTAACAAAATCCTTCAGAAGCCCTAAAGACCACGATGTCAAATAACCTCACAACAGCCATGTGTTTTAGACACAATTCCCTCTTTTATTTTCTCCCAGAAAACTAACATAAGGGATAACATGAAGTTTTAACTAACCTCCACCTATAGGCCTGTATGGGCACTAAATGTTATATTGCTACCTTCTGGTTTTATTCATGTGCTTTAACTGCTGCATCCGTGAACAACGTTTGAAATACTTGTTGTTTACAAAACTTATTGCTTTGTATTGTTACAAAACAATACACAGTTGTTTTCTAAAACCTTCTAGCATCCTGTACCAGATTAATGCAATTCCTAATGGAAGTATGAAATATGCATATTTATTTCTATCCTACCCTACCTTTCTTCCCTGTAGCTTCATTCATTCATCTCTGGAGATAGTCAGAATCAGTAATTCATAGTTAATCACATTTTCTTCAACCAGTATCAGAGAATCCACAAGAAACACACATAGAATTGTAGACAGGCAAATAGATATTTTATTCTGGAAGAGAACTCTGTCGTGCCTTAGGCTCTTTCTAACCTAAAATTCCTACTGAAGGATAAAACTGACTTTAACTTTTGTTTCAAGAGTTCTAAGGAGTTCAGGACTTAATAAAGCAGATCAATAGAACAATTTGGTTAAGTAGCAGAGAAACTAGTGGTCCTTCTTCCTGTTTGGAAAAATGTACACTTTTCTGCAAACTGCTAATAAAATTATAAAGTACAAATAATGAAACTGCTTAAGACAGAAAAACAATGGAAGCCAAAAAGTAATTTCATAATGTGTTGGGAAAAATTCTTTCTTGTATAAAAAATCTGTAAACTTGATAAGCATACCCCATAGTAATTTTTAAATATAACCAAAATATTTTTTAATATATCTTGGCAGGATTATAGGAGTTGCTTATTAAATCAGTAGAATTTTTCATTTGATTTTGTCCTTCTGCACATATAAAATAGAGTCCTATGTCAAGTACAATATGAAAACGAGGCCACAGTATCAAGAATATATGTCATATAGCACTTAATATTTATAAAAGCAATTTAAGCTTAAAGTCTGGCTTTGGGTTAATCACCTTCAGGTGTAACACATTCAGTTTAAGTTATGTTTGTATATTTTGAATTAAAATAACGAGTAATTATATTTACTACTTCTGCATCTTTTAAAAGATAATCAAGGTCCTAATCCTGTACTCATGAAAAATATTTTTTTCTGCCTCAGCTAAATAAAAGAGTTATTGTGCCTTAAATTGATTATATTATCCCCAACTCAACCCCTTTCACTGGTACTTCAAGATCATTTTGGAGCAGAAAGGTCATTAAATTGAGAGTATTCCTATGTTACTTTCAAAAACACCATTCTTTTTATGTATTTTTAAGTTAGAGCCAAAAAAAACCAAAACAAAAAAAACCCCAAAAAAACCCGACAATCAAAAGAAAAAAATCAATAGAACATTCACTTTTTTGACAGGGATTTTCCTTTGTTAGGTTACTGCTATTTTGGGCTTTGAAATGGAACTTTTTTTTTGAACCAAACATGCTAAAGGAATAGAATTATAAAGAGCAACTTTCTCTGCTTCTTGACTTATTTTACCTTAGTTCATTGTTTATTCTAACACTTTAAATCTTTTCATCCCAGGGATCATCCCAGGGATTTGAATCACAAATAGCATTGCCTTTTCTTCTGGCTCAGAAAACTTTAATTTTGGGTTTTCTATGAAAGAAATTAGTTGCGACTGATAAAAATTATGTGAATAAGTAGCAATAAGCACTCTGACATTAAATACTTCAAATTCAAACCTTATTTTCAGAAAAACATTTTATTGTCTATCTCCTGCTTTGCGGCAGATTTCCCTTTCAGATGAAATGTGTATAAAGGAATCCAGCACAAAAGGCCTTTTTGCAGAGTTCGCAAATATAATTTGTTACAGTAATAGTTTGATGGCAAGTTGAGAATGCCTTAGAGAGCTTCAAAGTAAGTTCATTTACTGCCTTTGATTGCATTCCCCTAGAGTTTCAATGTAGAATAGATTAGGGGAACAGTTTGGAAGAAATCCATATGGACTCAAAATAGGTAATTATTACCCAGTGTTTCTATTCATATTCCTAGATAAATTCAAGGGCATCACAGAATGACCAAAGACATTTAAAAACCTCAGACTATTACATTATATAATTTTTTTGTGACTTAGTAATGGTAAGATCTCTCAGCTATGTCTAAGTATTTTATTTGTTTTTCCTTTTAAAGTGACTTTTCATTTCCATTTCCTCTCTTCAGCTCCTTTCAATGATTTTTAAATGTTAAATGTATTAAATGGCAAATATTTTGTAGATTTTTCACACTTCCGTAATGCAGACCACCTGACATTATGAGCAGCTATAAGCAGAATATCCATGACATATGGGACTTCAGGTCATATCCCCTTTAGTTAGAAAAATGAACTTACTGGAACTGCTACAGAGGTTTTAATATCCTTGGGGGTTGTGACTATGCAGTGAAATTCTCTCAAAGGTGCAGTTCATTTCCTTCCAGCATTGTACTGTGGAAGAACTGCTGCAAAGCAGCTGAACTGAGTCCCAGATTTGTATCTCCTTAACTTCAAAGGACAAGCCATTAAAACACAACCATTTCCTTTTGCAATGATGTTTCAAATGTGTATTAAAAGAAAATTATACTTGCCCCAAGCCCCACTTCAATCTCATTTTAATTGATAGTCATTGTTTGTATTAGAGAAATGTACTCAGATAATGAAGTTACGGACATGAATGTCCCTTATGGAGATATGTTAAGACATAAAATGAGACTTCATGTAACCATCAGGGTCTTTTAATTTGTCTGGAGAACTAATAAATATTGTCTTCAGAGGTGAATTTAATCCGTCTCAGATAAAATTGCACAGGGATTTGGTATGTGTTGAAATGTGTATTGTAGAATTATTCCAAGCACTGAGACAGAAGAGACTTTAGCAAGGAACAAAAAGATTTTTGGGTTTATTATTGTGATTTTAAACAAGAATGGGATGCAGATTTCTAACTGTAAATCTCTACTGCAAGGAAACATTATCATGCAACCAAGAGGAAGGGACTCTTAGTGCAAACAATGGACAGGATTTGGACTGAGCAATAGCAAAAATGCAACAAGCACAAGCACAGGCAAAAAAATCTCAATGCACCTTACACATTTCCTACACTTTAGTCACTCATTTCCTACCTCTGTCTTCATGTCTTTCTTCTCTCAAGCTTTTTTGATGGGTGTACATCAAAGTGTCATTTTAAAAGAACCATTTTGTTCTTCAAATGGTTTTGAGTTTCAAGTGGCTAACATGAACAAAATTAAAAATGGAAGTAGTGACTAAAGTATTTGCAATTTGTCTCTGTTTTTATACATCTGCTTAGTATGGTACAGCTTTTAAGAAATTAGCTATGAGTTGTTTTCACAGACAACCTTAATTGAGATTTTGGATATTTTTGTTTGAAACCTTAACACTTGAAGTTACATCTTATTATACTCTTATTAAAGTACAATTTTTCTAAAAAAGAATATACATTATTTTCTTTGTTCAAAACACCACTGAACAAAACCTTAATGTAAAGAAAACATCAAACTACAATAATTTTCCTCCATGTAATTTTAGAGTCAGGATTTTCAGATATTCACAATCTTCAAGAAAAAGGCAAAGACTACTATTATCCATAAGGATTTTCTGTAATGCAGATGCTTTTGGTTTCTTGGGATATTCTATCTGTTTACTGACACTAAAGGATTTTGAAACTCAGCAGTGAGTAAGTGGAATGAAAGTTGTGCAAAGACATGTTTTGGAATGATTAGGAAATATAAACAATTAGGCTTCTCGGACTACTTAAAGATATCTTTTTTGTCACAGAACATTTTTGCATTCCTTTATGTTTGATTTGAGAGAAAATTTCTAAGTTCCTTATCTTTAGTTTCAAGACTGTTCTACTTTCCATTTCTTACACATTCTAGTAATTGCATATCACTATTTTAAATCCTAGCAAACAGAGGAAATACATTATCAATATTAATAAGATTAAAATATTAATAATGGTAGTAGTAATTGTTCTGTAAAATTCCAGAGAGATATCTAAGAGTTCTGGATCAGACTTTTCTTTCTGTAAGAACATCACTAACGCTACTAGATACAACACTGCATGGGGTGTCCCATGGCAAGGCACTGTCCTTGCAGGGCTGTAGAGGTGACTTCAGTGAGAAGAGATCGGGGCTGCCTCATGTCAGAGACAAGTAGTTCTGCGATGGACATCTAGCTCAGACAAGAAGCAAGGGAAGGTAGAGATCCATGTGGCAGAACAGGTATTCCCTGCAGTCCATGGTGGAGCAGTAGGATATTACCTGACAAGCATCATGGCCCACAGAGATCCCATGCCAGGGGAGATCTTTTTCCTTCAGACCTCCAACATGTGGGAAGGATCCATCCTGCAGCAGTTATCCTTACCCTTCACCCCTCCACCTACCATCTTCCCTGTGCCATTCTTGGCAGAGACTGTGACCAGGGAGGAGTAGAAAAGTTAGGAATGAAGAAGAAAGCTGAATGCTGGCAAAAATGGAGTGGAGGCAGGGACCTGTTTCACTGGTTTTTAACTCTCCTGCTCTGTTTTTATTCGGTAATAAATTATTCTTCATAGAATTACAGGATATTGAGGTTAAGAGGGACTTCTGGAGATTATTTGGTCTGCTACCACTCAAGCAGGGCCAGGTACAGAAGATAGAATGGTTTGGTTGGAAGGGACTTTTAAAGATCATCTAGCCCAAGCCAGGGCAATAGGCCAAGATGAACCCACCACACAGTGTTATTTCATTGCATTCTCCCATTTATGTGTTGACATTTGTTGTGCCTGTTCTTCAGCTATAAATTTTTGTAAAACAAAAAAGCTCTGGTTTTGATTGACATCATCATATAATAATGTAGATTGGAAAAGACCTCTAAGATAGTCAAGCCCAGTTCTTAACCTAGCACCACCAGCAATGAAACCAAGATCTTAACCCACGTCTGGGATCCTATAATTCGGGTTTTACTCTTTGGACCCGAGGGCCTGAACAGACCCAGCTCGGTGTCCATCTTTCTATACTGAACTTAATTGCCTTTACCTTGATTTCCTAAATGAGAGACAGACGATATCGGCCTGTGAATCTCTGGCAGCACTGACCAGAGAAAAGGCCAAGAAGCAAACCTAGTAGTGAGACACAGCTGGTGAGTATATTTTTGTTAACAGACTCTCAAACAAAGATGTAAACTTGAGCTTAGCATTCCTTGTTACTGGGCCTGGAGAAAGGAAGAGAAAAATGTATACTAAACTTCTCCAGCCAATTTGCACTAGCAAAATTGTTCCAATGGTAATCAAGCTGCAGAACCCCAGAAAGAGGAGTATTAATTGAAAACTATACTATACACATATATTATTTTGGACAGTTGGTTCAAACAGTTCATGAAACTATATTTCTGTTCCAAATTACACCATAAGTGAGACAATGCCCTGCTATTCTCATGTTTTCACTTTTTTTGCGGAAAAAGTCCACACTTTTAGAACAACCGACCATTTATTAACAAGATCATCTGAATTTAATGGGACCAACTGCATTTTCTTTATAGGAAAGTACTTTTATACTATGTTTAATACTGAAAGCAAGCTTTGTAAAATTATTTATACTTACATTGAAAATAATTTGATACAAAGATGGGAAACCTTTTGAGGTGCAGCTTGGTTTGTTCAGCCTAAAGAAGAGGAGACTGAGGAAAGACTTCATTTCAGTCTACAGTTTCCTCATGACGGAAAGTGGGGATGCAGACACCGATCTTTTCTCTCTGGTGACCAATTTTAGGACCTGAGGGAAGAACAGGAAACTGTGTTAGAGGAATTTAATTTGAATATTATGAAAAGGTTCTTCATCCAGAGGGTGATTGGGCACTTGAACAGGCTCTGCAAGGAAGTCATCACCAGGCTTGTCAGAGTTCAAGAAGCATTGACACCACACTATGAGGCACATGTCACTTTTCTTGGATGGGCTGGTTGAGCCCTGCATCTATCGTTTCCCTGATAACCAGGGACTGCTGTCTTAAACAAAGTGTTTTCATTCCAGATAAGGGAAAAGGCTGATAAGAAGGAGATCCTGTGGAGATGGGGTAATGCTTTTTATCACACTAATCTCCTCCCTTGAGATAAGACACAACTGCATCTGACAGTGTAAAACTCCCCTTCAGTAGAGATACCAGGGTGTTCCCACATAAACTAAATGTATATAACTTGACAAACTCTTTGTTGCACATGCCCCGTCCCCAATGGATTAAGATTGCAACCACCACTCTGCACACAGACATCAAAACAGCAAAGATCAAGTATCATCAGTGGATCCACAGGAGGTGATATCTTTCCATTCTACTATCTTCTCTTGTACTTCTCTTTCTATCTTTTCCTTATGTATTTTCTCCATGATATTTTTATAGAAAAGAACAAAATCAGCTACATACCTCCTTTCTGCTGCAACCAAATTGTTTTAAAATAAACTTGCCTCTTATATACATTGGTTATTCAGTGTTGTTTCACTTTAATTCATCCCAAGGTATCTATTAACAACAACCTCTGTTACCCTGCCTAAGAGGCAGGTCATAACAACATGGTGTGACTCTTGGGGTTGTCCTGAGCAGGGCCAGGAGTTGCTCTCAATGATCCTTCCGATGTAATAATTATCTTAAGAAAGAGGCCAGTTACAGCACATTTAAAATTTCTGTTACAGAACTGGTAAATTTAGTCCTTATCTTTATTCATGTGGAGGTTAATGAGAATCTGGCATCAATTTAAGAATTAATACCTAATCAAGAAAGACACCTGAGGCTGAGTAACTAGCAGATGTTTCTTGAATTGGAACCTTAATGGCTCACCAATCAATAGAGTGCCATAAGTGTATTTCTTCTGCAATTCCAGTCAGAGCAGATGTGTTTAAACAGAAACATAAGTGTGCAATAATTAGCTTATTCAGTGTGACTAGCAACAGTTATCAGTTCAAAGGACAGAGGATACAAAAATAAGGAAGCTTTAATAGAATACATGGATCCTAATCACTACTCTCAAATTAAATGTTTTGTCTCTTGATGAAATTACCTCTAAATAAGTGCAAAGAATTAAACTATTTGCTATGTATAGTGTATTTAATTAATTGTCTCACTGACAAAAACTAAGAACTACCCCACAGTTTAAACTTTCTACACAGAAGGATCTGGGTTGGAAGGGACCTTAAAGACCACCTCATTCTAATCCTCTGCCAGGGGCAGGAACACCTTCCAGTAGACCAGGTGGCTCAAAGTGACTGTAAGTCACATTTTAAGATCTGCCTCTTGAATGCAGTCAAAAAGGATTTTAAGGCTAGGGGGGCAGGAGGCTGACTAACAACACTGGGGTTAAAAAACCATTCATTTTCAGGAATTCTCAAGTAATGCTTATTAGGACAGAAGAGGATGGTCAAACGCTGGAACAGGTTTCCTAAAGAGATGGCCAATGCTTCAGGCTTGTCAGTGTTTAAGAGGCATTTGGACAACTTTTGGTCAGGCCTGAAGTAGTCAGGCAGTTCAACTAGCTGGTCAGTGTTTAGTGTAAGAGAAAGCCTGTAGAAATGTTAATACTCCTTTTTGTCCAGACTGCTGTTAGACAAGAGAGTTCATAGGAAGATTATTTTAGGACTAGATGAATTAGAACAAGAATATAATTTCTAAATGAAACAACTACCTGAAACAATAATATTTTTTAGTTTAGAAAGAAGAAAGGTGTATTTTTAAGGGAATTAAATGGATAAGAATTGATTACATTTCTAAATACTTCAGAAACAAAAACTGGAATTCTGAGAGCTCCATGTATAAGTGACTAAAATACATAAAATACTGAATAAAATAATTCTGTTGCTTAAAGAGAAGCTTCTAGTTTCAGCTGAGATGCCTTGAGATTTTAGACATCCTCACTGCTCTCGTAGACATGACACAGGACCTGTGTGAAACACATAGGCTTCTAGAGTGGCACCTGATGGCAAGGTGGAATAACATTTCTTCATTTTTTTGGGGAGCAAAGCCCACCTATTATGAAAGGAATGATGACTTGATAGACGTAAAAAATTACTTTGGAAACACCTCTTCTTAATGTAGTTGCAANATTTAAGTAAAAAATTACTTTGGAAACACCTCTTCTTAATGTAGTTGCAAAAAACTGAAATTTACTTCAGTCTCATCTTTAAACAAATTAATCCAATATGAACTACTCTTTTATCTAAAATTGCTTCAGCTATTGTATTTAAAATCAGGAAATCAGAAAAGTGTTAATACTATGGAAGTGGTTCTGAGATATTTTTAAAAAATCTAAGAAACCTTACTCACGCATCTTTCAAAATTTAGACTTCATGGGGTGTTTTTATTTAATGAGTAACAGACTGACTCAAACATTCTATTCTATTTAGTCTGGGTAACACTTCTTTAAGAATTATCTAAACTGAAATAGTGAGTTAAATTTAAGAGCTAGAAGCAAGAAAAGAATAAGTGTAGTAATATCAGCCATTGTGAGGCTGCTTAATTTGTATGAATTGTCTTTAATGAAAGAAAACACTTGTTTTCTTCTTTTACACTACTGCAGCATTAGATAACTAAATAAAAAGAAAACAAGAAGTATTAATTTCAGAGAAGGCATCAGGGTATTTTAAGGGATAATCTTAAAAGGAATTAAGTTAGAAATTCATCCCTAAAACCTCAGAGAAGTTAATTTTTATGGACTATAACTCCTAATAGGGAAAAATGTGTACTGTCATAGAGTAGAAATTTAAACATTATAATATACTTTACTGACGAACGGTAAATTTCTTTTTCTCCAGTCTGGCCAAATTTGTCAGCCATACCAGGTAAAGTTCACAAAGACAGAGGTTTTCAGGTACCTAACCTGTTCTACTTTCCAGGGAACTTAAGGCACCAATTTCCAATGGGATGCAAACCAGGAATTCGACTCCTAAATATGGATGGAGCACCTATGAGGAAAGGCTGACAGAGTTGGAGTTGTTCATCCTGGAGAAGGATCCAAAAAGGCCTCATTGAGTTCTTCCAGTACCTGATGGGGTCTTATGAGAAACCTGGAGAGGAACTTTTTGCAAGGATATGTAGTGATAAGACAAGAGTGGGTTTAGATTAGATATCATGAAGGAATTCTTTATTGTGAGGGTGATGATACATTGGAAGAGTTTGCCCAGAGAAATTGTGAATGTCCCATCCCGGAGTTGTTACAACATATCATTCTTTCTCTGAATAAACTATATTCTACTTAGGAAAGCAGATCAAATTACATAATGGGAATGAAGTTAAAAAAAATATAATAAAAACTGAACTTATCTTCATGGACCAAGAGCACCAACCTAAAGATCTAAACTGATTAGATAATTTCATATGGTACTTGAATATTTTCTTGATATATGCATACTTGAGGTCAGAAAAGCCTACTAATTAGTTTAATTACAAAAGAAAGTGCATTTCTTGGCAAAGTAAATGATTATGTATAATAGAATGAATAAATTAAACCACTAGATATAGTTAATAAAGGGTTTGTGATAAAGCTACTGATACTTCTTAAATTAGAAGCAACAAAATCTGAATAAAAAATTCTGCAAAGTGGATAGTAGTTCATCACTGAGTTATGTAAACCCTTTTTAGTATATTCAACAAGTGAATTAAGTTCAATTCATAAAATAAAAAAACAATTTTCGCAATATTTTTTGGGGGGGAAATTTGTTTTATTTGTTTAGGACAAAAAAAAGGCATCAACATTCTCATATAAAATATTTTCAGTTATTTCTAGTTTTCGAAATAAAACTACACAGAATTTCAAAGAGAGGAGAGCTGAGAAACACATCTATGTCTCAAATCCCATTAACATGACTCAAAATGTTCCTCCTCAATTTTGATAAAAAATTTAATTCACTTTAATAAAAATTAATTTTTATTTTTATTGAAATATTGATCAAGTGTTTCCATTTGCACAGGTAATTTGCTTACATTAATCACTTAGTTATTAAAAAATAAAAAAATTGGGATTCAGCATTTATTTGTTAAACATTTAAAACAAACCAGAGCTCTAAGTTCATTTTCCATAATTCTATTAGATGCTAAACTAATTATTTTGTATTTCTTGGTAAAGGTACCTAGTATTTAGATTTCTGTACATTTTAGCAATATGTTGGTCCTTTAAATAAATTTTTAGACTCCACTGAGCGCCTTTGAATACCAAAATCCCTCTCCCTCAAAAACGTTAATAATTTTCTATTTTATTTATTTAGTCACATATAAAGAGTAATTTAAGTAGGCGTACCAAAACTATATGAAACAAGTAATCATTTATAGATCCATTAAAGATATTTGCTCCTTCATACTGTCTGATTCTTTTTGGGCATTTTTAGAGAATTATGTCATGGAAGAATTTAACATAGAGAATATCCACCAGAGCCTTTCAATTTTTAATGGTTCTGTCACACAGAACACAACAGACGAAAGGAGGAGACCAGAGGGACTGAAATATGCTGTGAAAATATTTCTGAGACCTTGTTTCTGAGAAATCCATTTATAATACAGGATTTTGAATAGTGAAAGGAAAAATATGAACTGTTTAAACACCCTGAATGAATTGTAAGCACTCTTGAAGCATAAAAAAAGAAAAATGAAGGCCAAATTATGCTGTACTTCTGTCATGTAAAAGGCCATTGTGCGATATTTTTTGTCTCTATTACATATATGTTCTATCGCTGTACCTTGAATACTTTGCCCTGTTGTAACTGCTGTACTGAAATAGACAGAGAAGTGTCCTTTGCTGCAATTGTAATGGAAAGCAAACGATTCTACTACAATATCCAATGAACTATGTAAAACTGAGAAGAAAGGATTGAGATTATTGCAGAATTAATTTGATCAATAACTCTAATTTTCTTAATAAATTAACACTTCACATAAATGTAATTGTTTCATATCCTTGCCTCATTTAAATTTTTTCAAAATATTCTGTTTCAACTTTTCATTTGGTGTAATATACTTAGATTATTGCATCAAAGTAATGCATTTCTACATTAATGGCATATGAGTGAAAAACTGAATTAAGACAAAATTGGCAAGCATTTTCCTGTGATTTAGAATGTGTTTAATATTATTTCTTTATAGAAACTTTGCGTATGAAAAGAAAAAAGAAAAAAATATAATTTTCTTTCAATTTAGAGTTTAAAGTGTCAAGTTTATTACTCCTCCAGTGCAAAAAAATATTGAAGAAGATGGAGTTTTTGGGATGATTTTTTGTATTTCTAAACGGTCTTACTAATGACATAGTTCTGGAGATTCAGCAAAGATGAAGCACTACTATTAGGTAGTTTAAAACTCTTCTCATATTTGCTACAACATCATCCTGCCAAGGTTAACATATTCAGACTCTTATACACATAATGCATTGCAGCAGTGAGATAATCTTCAGTGGTATAACTGGTACTTCTTACTCAACAAAAAAATAGAGTTGTGGTTTGTGGGTATGCAGGGAGATGTTTCTATACAAACAAACAAACCCCCAAACAAATAACAAACAACAACAACAAAAAACTCCTGCCAAAAATCACGATATAAGATTAATTTTTCCTTTTGTGCTCTTTGCCTTTGTGTTAATTTTAAAACTGAGCAAGAAAATTAAGCCCACTCAAACCACCGCCTTTCAATAACGGAGGAAAAATCCTAGGAGAGATTATAAATTTGAGTCACAATTTACTGAAAAAAAATCACAAAAGCCACAACACTATTAATAAAAGATTGTATAAAAGAATGAATGATTTACCCACAAAAAGGGTACTCACCACCAAAAGATGTCACCTGGCTCCCAAGGACAAAGACAGGACGGTGACCATTCCCACCCTCTGTGCCACATGGGCCCCCTGGGAACAAAGGCAAGATAGCAGGGGGTTCTCACATGGGCTCACATGGCTCGAAGAAACAAAGCCAACAGTGTGACAAATGAGTTTCTGACCCTCACCCAGCCAGAAAAGAGTGGAAAACAGGGACACAGCTAAACCTGGAAGGCTATTTTATTCAAAAGGAGCTATGTTACTGAGCTGCTCAGTCCATGTCACCTGGCAGGGGCTCTTGTAGGCAGTGGCGATGTCAGACAGAGGTTGGAGACTTGTGGGAGACTTCCTCTCCTTAGTGAGTCTAGCAAAAAAAAAAGAGAACACCTCCATTTCCACCTGCAGTTTGTAAAGGGGACAAAATCAATCCCATCTGTGAGTGGGTAAGAAAGAAAGTCCCTCTTCCAGAGCTCAATGTTCCCTGGTGAAAACTGTACCCATCATGGTGATGTGTGTGGTGTGGAATAAACAGCTCCAAACCTCTTCCCCTTATCCCCCTACCTGGGGGAGCTTTGTAAGAAGTTGTCCATGCTTCATGTGGAGGACCTAAAACCCTTGTAAGTTCAGTTCTTACAAAAGAAAACCCAGCCTACCAAAACCTCCAAGTCCTTTGAAAATTATGTGCGTTAAATATCAATGGTTAGAATATGTTCTTTCACTAAGCTACTAAAAAGGAAAATGCTGAGTGAGCAGAGAAAGCACAAATTAAAATACAATCATATTTATTACCTAAAAATAGAACTGCAGTAATTGTGACAACTTTCCAAAAAAATAAAGCATTGCCTCTTTAAGACAGCTGCAAAAATTTACAATGAAGAAAAAAAGAAATGTATTATGATTTCATAAAATTCTGTTTCATTTCTCTAGTCTACACAATATTCCCTTATATTTCAATTTTAAAAGGCTATATTTGTACTTAATAATAATCATAATAGTCATTATGTGAAGTCTATATATTAATTCCTTCTAGAATACCCCTAAAAGTTTCTTAAAATGAGTCAAAGTATAGATCTCAAAATGGTACCTTTCCAATATCCCTGTGAACAGCAATCATTTTTACCTTATTACAAATAGTCATAATGATTCGGCATAAGATAACTTTATGAGAAAATGGATATCCTTCTCATTTCTGAATAATGCAGTTGACTCATTTCAACAATTGAATAATGTAGTTCAAAATGCAAATTACTCTTCTTTATTTCTTTAGACATATGCTAAATATTACCATTAAAAGTCAAATGGTTTTGCTAGGAAAAGTTATAAAGAAAATCCAGTGTAACCAATTATCATTATTTTGCATGTTCTTAGCTGGTTTTCTTATGACAGAATGGGGAAGTTATATTGTCATTGTGTCTTATGTGCTATATATTTTGTTCCTATTTGATTTACTATTTGTCCAATCTATGATAAAAATAAGTAAGTAATATATTAAAACCGTGGTACTTAAAAAAGCTATCTTACACTCTTAGAAAGTTATTATTTTTCTTTAAAAATTATCATTCTTTTATTCAGTTTTAAGTACATCTACCTAATATGTGGCATGGCTTGTTCTTCATGTCTTTAAGTTTAGTGTCTTTTTATAGCGTTATTTCCATGTATGGGGCACACATAACTTTGATCTGTATGGAAATGAAAATAAGTTCATATTAGCTGTGCTAGAATCTTGGACTAGATTGATCATCAAAAAAATCTTTTGATTTATGTTTTAAAACTTTTTTTACATTGTTTGAAAATAACATGATACTAGAATACTTGGTAGGTACTCTAAGTATGTTTTTCTTAAAGATTTTTGGAATCACATTCATCACATCCACAATCTTGGCTTGAAATATGCATAAAAAGAAAAAGGAAAAAAATATCTCTTAGAGGAGGAGATAATATTCATCTATTTTGATTATGGAAATATGAATGCCCTATGGTGCTTTTTTCATAACCCGTCAGAGTAGTCATTTTTTACTTTCTGTTCTCTGTGGAATGACATTAGTGCTTCATTCCAGAATCACTGCAGAATATCCTTTCTTTCTGTTTCATAGAGAAACCAGCAAGTAAGTGCAATATAATAATTATAATAAGAATGGTCGAGAATATTACAATGACTTATGTCTGTGAAGAGCAATTTAGCCTTTTTTTGGCTAAGATCCTATGATGGTGTCTTGTTCGGAAAACACTCTACTATCATTGCTCACTTTGCAAATCCTATTGACCCCCCGTAATACTTCATATCTTAAAAAGCTTTCAAGGCTCTCCCTCCTTGACCTTCATTGTCCTACCTTGACCTGGATTAACTTGGTACCCAGAAACACTTCCTTCATGCATTGTGAATGCCTAATGACATATATCTTTCAATAATTTATTCCAGTGCAACACTCCCTTTTGCAATATGCCTTCACAAAACATGTCAGACAGTGTAATTTAATCATCAGTAATACTTAGCAGAATATATTGAAATTATTAAAAAGGATTATGCTTATTCAGCTACTGTCTTCTATCAAGTGTGACTACCATGTCATAAGGGAATGCAAATGCCTTAATTAAAAAAGTTTTACATAAATGATTTTTATGAATAGCTTTTAATTTCAACAAATAAGAGAACAGGTGGATGTTTCCTTAGAATACTGATTGTGAAATCAAACCAGTGTCTCTGCCATATAGGAGTATTTTAGGCATTTGTAATAGATGTGAGGCTGAAACATTATTTCTGCTAAAGCATGTTGCAGGGTATCTGACTCTGGCAGGCTCTGGGGCCCAGGTGTTTTTCTGTCCTGGCTGCTGGAGTTCAGCCTGGTGCCCTGGAGGCTTGGGAGTTGTTTTCCCAAGCTGATGCATGCAGCTGCTGCTTTCCCGTTTGGAGGCAGTGAGTCTGAACATGTATCCCAGAGACATGCTCCTGCTCACACAGGGAACACTCACACGGCTGGCTGCAATGACAACACTGGACAGGGCACGGCTTTTAACAATCCCCAAATATAGCACCACCAGGACTCACAGAAAACACAATTATAGAAAAAGAAGTCCCTAAAACATAAGTACAAATAGCCAAGTACCTTTTCTCCTTACCAGCTGATGAGTACTGAAGTTCACTAGTGAAAATACACACACACCCTGCCTCATTCTCTCTGTTCAAAAGCATGTTCACATGCTCATGCATCCCTAAAGCACCAGAACAATTCCTCTGTCCAATACCTCTGCCTGGATCTTGAGCCATCTTACATACTGCATAGATGTCCTACTCACTGTCTGATCTAGCAAACATTACTAGACATTCACTAGCAAACACACTTGTTTCAAAGGTACCCCACAATTGTGCATCTTTCCTTGCGCCCCCTCCCTGCCTGATATCTCTGCCTGGACCTGGGTCCTCCTATGCTGTCTGGGACAGCTTGAAGCTTGCTAGTAAATTAGATTTACTCCCACCTCTCACACCTCCCATGTTTAAGAAAAATGCACCTTCCTCTCATCCCACCTGCTGACACCCAGGCACACAGGTTCTGCGAGCCACTGTCCCAATCCAGTTGCTCGCACCATGGACACACAGACCCTGTCAGACCTAGTGTCATTCCAGCTGCAAGCTCTGAGTTCACCAACAGTGTTTTCAGTTGCAGTCTGAGCACTCACACACGGGACAAATGGTGAGATTACAAAGACAGTTTAGCAAAGATTTCATAAGAAGGCAGGATAGACAGTGATGATTAGGCATAGGGCTTGGTCAGACAAATGTGCTCATGACTTGCATACACATTACTGGCTCTTCTTATCCATCTTCTTATCATGCACACCCCCTTTTTTATGTCTCTTATCCCTCCTTTTTCTCTCCCTTTGATCTTTCCCAAACATTCCTTAGTAAATCTTGCAGAGTGCCACAGTCCTCCTCAAATATCCCTATACTTCTGTTCTCTTGCCTCCCTGTTCTTGACAGCTACAAACTCCAGATTGACAGTCTCCAAAGTTAAGCCTGGAGTTTCTTAATGGACCATCAATTACCATTTCAAGAGCTTTAGTCTTCAGTCCCTTTGTCACTTGTCTGTCAGATTGGTGTCTCTGTCTGTTTCATTCATCACTTTGACTCCCATTGAACTGGAAAGGGATCTTGATCTGATAACCTAAATGAAACAGATGCTCTCACATTCCACATTTCATCACAGTGTATTAATGGGAAATTTAGTACCTAGTGTTAATAACACCTCTTCATAGGTATGTCTGCAAAAGAGATGGGCTTGCATTTACAGTCAGTTACTGAATTTGCTGAACAGATGTATATTAAAAAATTGATGATCTTTCCAACAAAACTGAAGGAATAACCAAAAAACGATTTTATCAAACAATGAAGTTCCAGATGCACAGTGATAAACATTGTTGCATCTTAAAAATCTTACGTACTATGTTCTTGTCAAAGGCTACAATAATCTCACAATATTAAGGGAAATAAAATTTTATATATGGTCTTTGAACTGAATGCAATTAAAATCCTTAATATTTACTAATATCTAACATAATTTTACATTAGAATCACATGATGTGCCTCATGGTTATTTGCTTGCTGTCCTTTTTTCACATGTGTTTTTTAAAGCAGGATGAGTTATGACAAACAAAAAAAGGCTAAATGGAACTATGTGAGATCTCATTTAAAGTTCTTTCACTTAAATGTAGCAATACATGGATGATGGTGGTTTCACATTTTTTGTGCTGTGGGACTTTATTTTCAGGTTTTGAACCTTCTGTCACAATTCAGGATGTAAGATTAATGTTTTGTATTTTGTTGAATCCTGCTTTTTTAACTTAAAGTTGTATGGAGAGCTTCTATTAAAAAAAAAAGAAAAAAACAGAAAAGGCCAGAATATATTGAGCGCTGAATGCAAAATTAAAAACAAATAGAATAACCCACAAAAATAAAAAAAACCCAAATAAATCAAGCAAAAGATCTAGATGCAATATAAGATTTTCTTCAATAAAATAATGTTTTATAATGCCATTTAGTCTTACAGTAAAGATATATTACTTATGGCAAAGCTAAAGAGAGGAGTCTGACAAAACTTTCAAGTAACTTTGTGAACGTTTGTTCGTCAGAACATATTCACATACTACAGCAAGTTTTGAACAGTTTCTAGGTGGGAGATATAGCGCAGTTAAGTAAGCTGAAAAGAAGAATCCACCACTGTCTTTCAGTTCTGATTTTATAAAAATATTGTTCTTTTGCTTTTTTAAAAACCTTTCAAATAAAATGTCCGACTTTCTACTTCACCTTGGATTTGAACCATAGTGTCAGTTTGGTTCTTCCTATAACATAACTCTTGTAACTATGAGAAATATCTCACTAGCTGATTCAAGCATAAAACTGGGTGATCATTATGATTTTCATATATTTTTCCCAGACAAATTTAAATCACTTATTTACACTAGCATAATAGAAAATTTTTGTAAAAAAAGTAACCTACAAAAAAAAAAAAAAAAGCTAAAAATGTTCAGATATGACATCACAGCAGTGAATTTAACTAGTAAAAAAATTAGATTATGTCTTGAAGAAAGATACAGGAATAAGTACTAGTGACATTATACACTTTTATTATTTAAAGAAAATATTTTTAAGTAAACCACACTTAATGTTAAAATCTTACTGCAAATATGAAGTGGAAGGTAGTAGGATAGTTATTAAAAGGTGTTTAAAAATAAACTCAATCTTAAAATAATTTTGAGCATGTACTTCAAGGTGATTTTACATATTTTCCTACTGAAATTCTCATTGCCTAATAATTACTATAAATTTTCATTAATGATTGTATTGTACTATTTGGGAAAAATAACACCATTTTACAGATGAAGAGCTAAAACATGTCATTAATCCCTTCAAAATATCTCTCTGATCTTTTGATTCCAAGCTGGAGAAATAATATTTCTCTTGATTGATACTTGAGTTGCTTAAAAAAAATCAAAACAAAACATAACAACAACAAAAAACCAAAAACAAACAAAAAACCCACAAATAATCCCAAAAAACCCAATAAACAAACAGAAAAAATAAAAAAAAACAAAACCAAAAATAGTTAAACTGAAAAATGAGACACATCTACCTCAGCTTAAGTAATGTGAAAGTTCAGTCTGGACCTTCATACAAGAATCATCTTTCCTATTCTAGGTCATTAATTATTACAGGGAATACTGCCTTCTGAATCTTTTGTCCCTTGTCTCAATTGATTGAATTTAGTGGTCTAAAGTTAACTGAGATAAACCTTACCTCAAGAAAATTACTGAAAATCACAAAGTGTGTCTGTAGATAATGAAAATGTGTCTAGCTCAGGGTCTTACCCCTTATCCTCCATACATGATAGAATATTAAAAAAATTTAAGTTAAAAACTTTTAAAGAGAAATAAGTAAAAAGGAATAATATGAAATATGTCATTCAGTCAGTGAGGTGAATGGAAAGGAGGCAGATGTTTCCTCGCATGCATTAATTGGCAACCTGAATGAAAACAAACCAAAATTATGATTATAGGATATATTTCTCTCAGATACAAAGGGACAAAACAATGAAACTTGCAATTTCTTTAGAGAGAAAAACGTGTCAGTAAAAAAGAAGAAATTTTAAGTACTAGTAAATCTTTTCTTCAAAACAAAGAAAGCTTTTCTCTTTAGTCACTTTTGAAGAATTTTACAAAAACAGCTCAAATGTAGGAATCTTTTTATTGATAAAGGGTAGAGAAAAAAAATTGTCTAAGATCCTTCAACGCAGGACTTTAAACCTCTGAATACAGAACCTGGGAATCTAGATGTCTGGCAGTTGTAGTACACCATTTCAAAGGCTATCACTCCTAGGCATTACTAGTACATTATGGAACACATAGTACTTTAAAAACAGCATGAAATTCTGCCAGTTATAAAATCTCCATCGCTCTATGCACAAGCAGTTTTTTATTCCTGTTACTATTAAAGAAAGCCTTAGCACTGAGAAAGTATCTTGGACTATTCAGATCTAGTATTCCTCATGTGAGATGATATTACATTACTCATGGAGTAGCTAGGAGGGACACCATGAATCTTGGGCACACCGTTTGTAGTCCTGCTGTGTCAATTGAGTGTGCTCTTTGATAATCAAGGGTTGCTGTTTCCTTAGTACAAAGAAGAAGTTTAGTATAGTGTTAAATTTTTAATTCTTGGGTTGCAAGGACACAAGGACAGTTCTGTGAATCTTATTCTCTCTGACATACATTTATAATAATGCTCATACAGTCATACACCTGAAAATCCAATAATTGACTTTTAGTTCCTCGCTGTTAATTTACAGCATCTGATGATGTTACTTTTAATATCTACTCTTTTAGAGAGAGGGAGTTACAGGCAAATTAGACTTTGTAACAGACCACATGATTTTAACCCTTTTTTCTGATGGTAAACCACTAATACTTCACATACATACTGCACACAAATATCCCTCTTTGGAGAAGAAGTTAGCAAAGACTATTTCTCTTGAAGAAAATATAGTCAAAATTAAGTAAATCATCATTTTCTGCAGGAAATATTCATTTTCAATAGAGATTAGACTGCAGTAAAAAACAAGCTGAGCTATCTAATTTGTATTCTCAGAAGACAGTGTAAAAGGTCATGTTGATTCTTCCTTGCATTAAAAAGTAACAGCTTTAGAAAAGGTTAGTATAATTTGGGTTCTCTAGGTTTATTGTTGATGTTTTTACTGGTGCTCAAAAAAACCCCTTCCAACCTAACCTTTGGACAAAAGACATAACACTTATATTATTGAACTAATAGGTAATTTCAACTCACAATTTCCCACCTTGTTAAATTGACAGCATAGAAATAAGTATATCACAGTGTAGACTTGAATTAAACACATTTGTTTGTATTTCTTTTTTTTTTATTGTATTGCATTGGTTAAAAATAGACTGTAATTTAGCTTGGGAAATTATTTGGGAAACAATTAACTGCAATGTAATATCAATACTACTGGGGAATAGAATATTGATTTATTATAGCCAAATATGGCCAGGCAGCCCCATGGAGAGCCTGCAAAGGAGAAGAGAATGAATAATCATATTGAAAGTAATAGTAATAGTTCATTGGATTTAATAATGAATATAACACGTTTTTATATGTGTGTATGCATGAGTTCATATATATGTGTGTCTACAGATATATATATATATAGACTGATATATAAAGACTATATATATAGACTGATATCTGTATTCATGCATTCATGCATTCATATAAGATACATATATATTCTTGAGATTTGCCCTGGCTTAAAAATATGCATTTAAAAAAAAAATCAGAGTCACAGCAAGGACTGGAAGATAAGTCAAAGTCGTTCAATGATTCCATAGAAGTGGAAAAAAGGGAACAGTGGTCATTCAGTTGCTGACTTTGTGGCCAGCATAGCTAGGTACTGTTATTTCTCCAGCAACAGAAGAACAGGATGGAACTGCCATGCATGTGTTAAACATTAAGAAAAAGGATAAAAAAAGTCAGTCAGGTTAAAAACTTTTTCATCTTCCCTTTCCAAAATTACCAAAGCCAGAAATGGAATTAAAAATGCTGGTGAACAGCTGTTCTGGTGAGGCATGTGTTGAAGGAGCTGTCAGACAGCTAAAGTAAAGGGAGCAAAGTAAACTGTTTTCTCCTTACTGTACTCCCAAAGGTATTATTGTCAGAATATGCAAGCAGAAAAAAAATTAAAAATTAAAAGGAGCTACTGTAAGATCATAACTATTTTAGCTACATGTGATTTTCATCCAAAGGAGTTTTGACCTTTGATATACCCCTGTTTTATAACAGCAAATAGTCCTCAACTGACTCAAACACTACCTGTTATGGCTCAGTTCATTGATTTTGACCTACTCTGTGTGGGATTTTTTTTTTTTTTCAGTATTCTTTTTCGGTCAGGTAAAAAAAGACTAATAGTACAGAGGTCAGAAAGAAAATGATGAAGGGTTAGAGGGAAAGCAATGAAGGACTAGTGACAGTGAAGTAAATCTGCATTGGCATGGCCTGACATGAGAGAGAAATCAGGATTCTTTTTTAATCCATCATTTTCCTTTTTCCCCCCCCTTTAAGAAACATTTTTTTGTAACCAAGTAAAAATCTTTATTGACTCCCTCTTCCTGTTAAAGTATATTTAATTTGTATAACATATGAACATTACAAACTGCGAATGTTTTAATTGCATAAACAAGTGAATCTTGCAGGTGTAAAGAATAATTCCATCCCTTTCTATGCAACTGTGTATTTTGAAGAATGCTTTGTAAATAAGAACATTTAGCTGTATTCAAAAATATTGTCTTGAAGGATATTAAAGTAAAAGCAAACTTACTTTACCTTCTTAGGCTTTTCAAAACAGGATTTGCTAAGCAAGGAATAATTCTCCATGTGCACTGAAAAGATTTAATGAAGCTCCTGTGGGGGGAAAAAAGCCTCAGGCTCCCAGCCAACAAGTATTCCACCATTTGAATAGTTCAACTAATATGAAAGAAATAGGTACAGGTTGTTAAAACGCTGACCAAACAATGATTTCAATTCATCAAAGTTTAACACCAGTGAGAACCACTTAATCTGCCTGACCTAAAATTCACAAGTCATTGCCTTTCTCCCAGTTATTTCTGGAGTCAGACCAATATCTTAATTTTGATGTCTTCATAGCTATTTCATTTGGGTTTTTCCTGAAGTAAATCTCCATGTTTGTTTTCGTCAGGTTTTGCTTCACTAGATAAAACTAATGCCTCTAGTAATCGACATATTCTCCTTTGAAATGTACATTTCACTGTAGTCATTTCACCATATTCTGTTTTGTACAACTTGCCACCTTTCATTACTCAGCCCAATCCAAAAGAAAGGGAGCTGTCTCAAAAATTTAAGGATATTTTCACCATACATGAAATAACCATGATTTCTCTCTATTTGACAGTTCCCATGACATCTCTGTCCTCATATTTACATTTCAGGAAGTTCTGAATCAGTGCACATCATCTATCACAAGGTAGAGCCTATCCAAAAGCACTTCCCAGACAAAGTCCAGCTCTGACTGGATTAAGTAGGTACGAGCTGGAAGGCCGAGTAACAATAAGCAACTGTAACACTTACCATGTTCACATTTTTCTGTAATAAAGGTTGGACTGGAGACAGAGTCGTGACAGACATCCTGGTGACCTAGTGTTAATTTTGACTTCGTCATAAATATGAACACAGCCAAAGATAATCTTACAAGAATATGTGACTTTTGAGAACTTACAGTAGCAATCAAATATAGGAAGGGCCATGGATAAATGCATGCAAAAGGTGAAGTGCTGGGTTATGCACTCGGGTCACAACAACCCAGTGCATCACTACAGGCTTGGGGAAGAATGGTGGAAGGCTGCTTGTTGGAAAAGGACTTGGGGATGCTGGTCAACAGCCACCATGAGCCAGCTTGTGCCCCGGTGGCCAAGAATGCCCACGTCAGCCTGGACTGTTCCAGAAGTGGTGCGGTCAGAAGGACTGTGGGAGTGATCATCCCCCTGTATTCAGCACTGGTGAGGCCACACCTCAAGTACTGTGTTCGGTTTTGGGCTTTTCAGTACAAGAAAGATACTGAGCTGGTGGAGCAAATCTAAAGAAGGGCAATGGAACTAGTGACGGGTCTGGAACATAAGTCCTATGAGGAACTGTTCGGGGAACTGGGTTTGCTTACCCTTAAGAGAAGAAGGCTCAGAGGACACTCTACAACTAGCTGACAGAAGGCTGTAGCAAGATGGGGGTCAACCTCTTCTCCCAGACAACTAGCAATAGGACAAGGGTAAACAACCTTAAGTTGCATTAGGGGAGGTTCAGGCTGAATACTAGGAAAAATATTTTCACTGAAAGAGTGATTAAGGACTGGAAGAGGCTCCCCAGGGAAGTGATGGATCCACCATCTCTGGAAGTTTAAATAAATACATTGACGTGGCACTTCTCAAAATGGTTTAGTGGACATGGTGATATTCATTTTCCAACCTTAATGATTCTATGATAGACATATGCTTTCCATTTGCTATTTTTCTTTAATTGTATTTATCAAAATTATTTAGGCAAGTATCTTCTCAAATCATAGAAGCATTCATTTTGCTGTTCTCAAGATGTTTAAATTTTTCCTTCTAAAATATTCCAACACTAAACTAGAGCCTGCCATGTGAAACCTTGGAAAAAGTCACAATTTTATTTTTTCTATGTGAACATTTTTGGACAGATTTTGCACTAGAAAATATTATTGGCACAACATTAAAGGAAATCAATACTTCTTCCTCTGACAATAGTCTACAGAGATTATTCAACCTTTATTTGGGCAATGCAGAACATCAAACTTCCTGTAAAGACTAATAGGCAGATTTAATAAATTACTTATTTTCTGGTTCTAAACAAAAGAACATATTTTATGTTACCTTTTCTTCACTTCTGTCTAAGTGATTCTTTTGCTGAGTGTGCTTAAAAGTCTCTTTCTTCTGTTGCTTTAGATTTTAAGTTCAGTCAAATGTTTATGGACAGCTAGCTAAAAATCATAAAAGATTTATTAAAGATGTTTTGCTACTGCCTAAGAATTTTACATATTGCTTTTTGGTTCTTAGAAATCCCTTTACAAATATTTTTGTGGAGATACATTGATAGACAGCACAACCTTCCTGTGGACATTGTGAATTCTCTAAGAAAAAGCAAGGTGTACTTAAAGATTTAAATCTGACTTTTTCCCTGTCCCAACATACTTATGTAAAGCAGATGTGTTGCCCTAACTGTTCAGTCTTTTGAGCACTGTTGTTAAATGGTGATTATAAATGCAGGTTATATAGCACACTAATCTGTCTATAATATAACATCTTTGATTAAGAAAAACTGTATTTTGTGTTTCCTACAGAGATTAATATTAAGTCACTTATAGAAACATGGGTAAGTACTTAATGTTTTCACTATAGTTTGTCATTAATGACCGACCTTATCCCACTGTGGATTCTGAAAACTGTTTTCTTCTTAATATTAAAATTATCTCTTAAATATTATACCCTTTTTCAGTTCAACATACTTTGTTCATTCAGGGTAACTTGCACAAATTCATAGCAGCTAAAATCCCTGCTTTTTCACAATCAACAAAGTCATCTATGCAGAAGATTATCTATGCAGAAGCCTCATGAAAAGAAACATTTTTAATACGCGAGAACCTTTAGATACTTAGAGAAGGGAAGATTTTATCCATGTAAAATATTTGCTTTCAGGAAAAATTCTGATCTGCCTATTTAGACAGAGCGAGAATTTTACTGTTTACATCCAGTTTGAATTTGATCCTTCACAGAAAGTTGCTTACTGTGCTTTTTCTGTTCATTTTTTGGGCATTTTTTGAAATAAAAGAATGCACCACTTCAATAAATGTACCTTTACTTCTGTCTGGTGTCATAATAAATGTAATCCATTGGGACCCAGTAGTTACTACTGTTAGAGTAATTCTGATTATCTACTCTATAACTCTAAGTATTTTCCACATATAAGGATAAACAGATTCTATAAAAAAAAACAAGATAAAATCAGCAATGATTGTATGTTACATGTACATTATGCTTTATTATGTTTGTCTTCTGTATGTTGGCTGCAAAGTTCTGCAGACCTGAAAATTTTCAGACATCCAGTGGAGTGCAGTGATATGCTTTATCTTTTTTTCTCCAAGGTCATGGAATCATAGAATGATTTGTATTTGAAGGGACCTGAACGATCATCCAGTTTCATCCCCCTTTCACTCGACCAGGTTGCTCAAATCCCATCCAACCTGGGTTCGAACACTTCCAGGAATAGGGCACCCACACCTTCTTCATTGCCTCACCACCCTCACAGTGAAATTTTTTTCATAATATCTAATCTAAATCTACCCTATGATTTTTTAATAATATCTCATCTAAATCTACATGCCCTTGTACAAGGTCCTTCACCTTTCTTGTAGGGCCTCTTTAGGTCTTTCTCTTCACTGCATGGATTAACTCTCTTGACTAGATAATTTACAATATTATGAAACAATAAAACCAAAAGGTACATGTTAGAAGCACTTCAACTTAATTTTTTAATCTGGGTAGGTGTGTTTATCTAAAAATAACACTATTTTACACATTTAAATAAGCTTTAGAACTTTAAAATTTACTTTTATTCCATGAAACTTGTTCACCTACAATTTGGTGCCAAAATACATTTTGCTTTCCGAATAAGTTACTTTTACTTCAATAAACCCTCAAATATAGCTTTGCCATCAGCTTTTAGATGATAGCAGAGTTTTGCTTTCTGAATTGCTGACTGAGTGCATCTCCCCAGTAACAAGAAAAATACAACACGAATCCATTACAACCAAAATAGACAATCTATACTTACTCAGATAGCAGATGTTTCATGAAATGAAGAGCTACCTTGCAGGTTAATTTCCACCCACTGATTCAGTGGTTCCTAAGAATCTCCTCTTGTATCTGTAGGCAACCATGGATTTAATAGAGTGCTATTTAATTGTGCTAAATCAGGGAGAAGTTAAATGTAATTTCATTCAGTAAAAGTGGAAAGAGTGGATTCTGTAAGTATATGCGGAGTGTGATAATGTTTATTTCAGTAGGATTACCTGATGAGGTTCTTGTTGAAATGGGATGCTATGAAAGGGGGGAAGAAAATTAAAAGAAATTGCAGAAATGCAGACCTGAAAAACAGCAATGGATACAATGGCAAGAAACCAATAAAATCAATGACAGTAACTGTTGAGCTGTCAAGAAACTGCAGGGGTACCTTGAAAAAGGGCCTTACCAAGTGATGGGAGTGTAGACCTGAGAGTCACAGGTATGGGGGCGTTTGGGATATCTTGTAGGTATGTAAACTGATGGGACAATATGCATTGGAAGAGGATTGGGAAGAAGCAATATAGGAATAGACAGAAAGGGGTATTAAAAGGAGCTGATCAAGTGTAGAATAAGGCTAGTCTGTTTGGCTGAGCCATGTGACTGATCTCAGTCTGCCCTGTCTTCTTACCCTTTACTATCTGTCTGTGTAATGGCAATCCCTGTCCCACTTGTGTGTGGAGGAGTGCTGCAGGGACTAAGCGCTAGCTACTAGGAGGAACGGTGTGAGTGGATTTGAGGCCAGCAGCTGAAGTGAGGCCACGGGTGAGGAAACCACTACTAGCTAACAACTCAGATTAAAGTGCTATATTAATAAAAAAAAAATTGCATTAATTGAAACTGAAGTTGTATATTCTATAATAGTAGCCAAGACTGCATCACTGATTTCCCTATTTTTTTAGGGCTGAAAACCTTTAGAATAAAAAAAAGGGTTGTCTGCAATTGGCACAGTTGCTCTAGCACACGCAAGGAGCAATCAAACAATCAACCCTACAAAAATTTTCTGTCTACTGTTGACAATCAATGATCATTTTTCATCTAAATTGCTGCACCTCATCAATAATAAAAATTTGTGTAAACTTTATGTGAAAGAAGATGAAGGGTGTCAAGTATCTGTTTAAAAAAAGCATAAAAATAAGTTTTCTCTGTATTTACGTCTAGATACAGGAAACTGATAATTTTTCAGATGGATCTTTTAACTGAAAAACTAAAAATACAGGTGAATAAGAAAGATCATCAAACCTAATAATAGTATATTTAGAATGTTAAAACAGTATAGTTTGCAGGCGTCATTTGAAAATTATAGTATTAGAATTCTAGTCAAAGATTTCAGTGCCAATTATTTTAATGAGAAATGGAAGTGACAGAACTGGAAAGCCTCTAGTGACAATATTCTTAAATGAAGGAAAAACGTTGGAAATTTAACCAGATCTCATGTCTCTGTCTCTTGGCTATATTTTGTGGGGTTTATTTTCCAGTATGCTCTCCTCATAACTGAATCTTGAGTTACATATGTATTTTTTATTCAGCTGTATTTTTATGCATTAAAACTGACCTGTATTCATTCACATTACTCCAGTGTCTACTGGGTCTATAATCTTAGTAGTCTAGATATGTGCCCATAGTAGTATTGAATATACTATACTTCTTTTCCAGACAGCCTAGTATTTAACATGAAATGTTCGTGCCAGCAAAACTCTCTGCTTGATTTCTTTCAGTGTGACATGCTTTCAGGGCTTGGAACCATTTTGCACAGTTGAATGATACTCTAACTAAAAATTTCTTCAGGTTCTGTAGATAATGGATTACAGGAGTGTGCCCTAGGTATATTATCCATTTCCATAAGACACAAGACTTGCAGGCATAAGCTGACTTGATTGTTAAAGCACAGTCCTTCTAAGAGTATTCTATTAAAACTATATTAAAACTTGCAGCAGTTACAGCCCGCACAATATGCACATAGACATAGTCGAACTAATTTTTCCCTCTCAGTCAAAGTAGAGGTGAAATTCACATAGCGAGAGATATTTAGAAACAGCTATGTTTTGGCTAGTAAGAAACATTTGCAATAATTGTGGGTAAAGGTTAAAACCTCTGCAGTTTTAAGTTATGCGGAGCAAAAGTCTTGTTCAGTTGTAAGGGAAAGGTACGTTATTTTCTACAGAAATGCCTGCCTACCTGCTCAGTCTCTTTATATATACCCATACATACCTACTTACTGCACTGCTCTTGATGGCTGGAGAACAACCTTCTTAGGAGCAGCTGCCTACATGCCAGCAGCCTACTAGGGTGTGTGCATACACATTATTAGGTCTCCTGAAGTAAATCAAATGTTTCTGGGCTAGAAAGAGTGGGGAAAGGAAGGGTGTTCTGATGCCAGTGACAGTCACTTCCCAGGAGAGCCCACAGTAATAATAATAATGGTTTGGAAGTGTAAGGCCATGAGAACAAGAAAAAAATGCTGCCATACTGGATGTGGAAAATAAAGTGCCACAGCAGCTTGTGTGTAACGCTGCAAGTGAAAGGCAGACTACTGAGGTATAAATGAAGGACTCTCAGCAATATAAAAATCTAATGATACTTAATGCACTCTGCAACATTCTTGCACAGAATTATTAAATATTTATTAAATAGCTCCTACTAGTTGTATGGACCCTCTTTTTTTCCTGATATTTTCAATGTCAATCAAATACTGAAGTTTCTTCTAAGGGGTGTTAATGGGATCACAGCTGAAATCCTGCTTTCAGGATTTACTAGTCAGAGAGAAATCATTTATATAAACATGCTCCACTGTTTTTTTCTTTGACATTTTAATACAGTCTTCACGGGAACAAATATTGTATCAAATATTTTATTCTTGAAGTATTCAATATTTCATTATGATTTTTTAATAAGATACTTTCCACAAGACTGTTCTTTTTTACAAAGACTGATATCAGCCTAGTGCATTAGCTTATGTGAAAGTTCATTTTCTTTAACAAGTTTGAAGTTAATATTAGGGTAAAGTATTGGATTATTTATTATATCTTCTTGTGTTTCTATCTAGTTTGAGAATTTTTGATATTTAATATGAGAACTTTACCATGGTATACCTGTCAGTGTTTAAAATATTATTTAATATTTCACAAAATATTTTTTTATTTTTTGTTTTAATTCACAGCTTGCTTTTTGTTATGTTGTAGTCTTCCTCAAGGAATTAATCAAAATTTTGCATAGCAAAAGAGATCAGATATATATTCTATATAAAATGAAAAATAAAATGAACCAAATATATAAAAATTAAAATTTTCCTTTTCTAAATGCTGATTTGTGGAAAGAAATTATTTAGTCCATGGAATATTCCTGACCAATTCTTCTCAGATTTTGAAAACCTAAAAATTTTTAGATGTGAACAGACTTCTCCTGAAAATGTAATAGGAATTACCTAGCCTATATTAGATCTTATACAATTCTGATTTTAATGACTAGGGACAGAATTAGCCTATTTTTACAATTACATGAAGAGACAGAATTTTGGACTGAATATAATTTCCTACTTTCCAGCACATTTTTTTTTTTTCATTCATTGAATATGTAGCATACAGATGCAGTTACACATTCTTGCATAAGTTACAATGTGGTAAAATTTAAGCATCTCTCTGGAGCTTTTTTAAACATACAGATCTGCTTTCAAAACCTGAACTTAGCAATAAATTTTCCCCATTTGTTTGGACAAATATTTAAGGTGGCATACCTTTTGCCTTCTACCAGAGGTGTGGTATTTGCATCATACTTCTCCTGGAAGGCCTTATGCATTTAAAGAAAAATCATACTGAGTGGCAAATGCAGAAGACAAATTAGATGTAATATATCCTATCAAACTGGAAGCTTGTTTGCATGCTGTATTGTATCTTCTTTATTTTTAAAAACATTTTACTTTCAATTGGTTTTTATCAATACAAAAATCCCAGTTAATGTAGAAACTGGGTTACACATAGCGAGCTCTGCTAAGAGTAATACAGTTGATCATGAGCCATTACAGCATTTGGGCTCCTTTGTAGGGTGAAATAATTTTGTGAAGGTCAGATGGAGAACACATTTTGGGGGATGGTGGTTAAAGCACTATCAGTAAAGCTTACCTGATCTTGAAACAAATCTCCAAAGATCACTAGTTTTGAGTCTGAAAAACTTTCCCTCCCAGCACTGAAGAGGCCATTCTGTAGATAATCAACTATACATCAATTCCTTTTTCTCAATAAAATAATGTCACCCTTACCAGTATTATTTACAGATTTGCTAAACAATATTCTCAACACAAAGCAAAATATCTGGAAATTCCACACTAGCTTATTATTTTTAGTGTTTTTATTAAAAAGTGCTCAATCAGTAAATGACAGCTGTAAGACTCTGAGATAGGTAAGAAAGACAGACATTATTAACTTTGGTTATTTTTTCTTCATATTGATTGATTGTATTTATCTGATATGTAATAAAGGCGATTTAATGTGCAACAAATTTAGATTGTGTTAAGAGTATCTCCGTACTCATCTGATTCCATTAAAATAAAATTACTATTCTGGTAAAATACTAAATATATACAAGGCAAAAAACACCAGAAAATAGAAAATTAAAGAAAAAATATTATGCAGGTAAAACACTAAGCACACACAAGAGACAAAATAGGAAATATCAAATAGGGTGAGAGCTCTTAGTCCCTTGTAATTACCAGGCAAAATTTCAAAGTATAGCTACAGCATTTTGAAACTTGTATTCAAGCAACATTTTGTTCTTCACCCAAAATTTAATAACATCAGGTTTTAAGTTACCATTGTGCTTTGATGCACTACATTTTGTCTACCACTTTATGACAGACTGCTGGAAAGCCCCAACCTTTCACAGTTAAATTTTCTGTCACTTACGGTCATTTTAGAAGCTATTAGAGACTATGCAGAGATGCAGCCTTTTTCCATATTCCTTCCACAGCTTTCATCCACAAATAGTTTTTCTACAGCTGAAAATGGTCCACTGACATTTTTGCACATATTCTTGACTGATGTTTTACATCTGACTGATTTTTTTTTTTAAAGAATGATTTAGCATTTTTCTACACTATGTATTTGTTTTTCATAAACTATCTTATATCTGTGAACTTCTTCTGTGTATTTTTATTTAGAAAATAGCCCTTTGAAGGCCTGTGATTGTTGATAATTTAAAAGGAATTAGGTAAATAACTCTTGCTTAGTTTTAGTTGTAATTTGTTATTTTATACACCACACAGAAATACACTTTCTTAGGATCTCTTTTACCTTATTCTAAATCAAGTAGCTAAAATTATGTTAGGTATATTTTTTCCTAGTTGAATAATACATATGGTCAAATATCTCATAAAATGTTGCAGCCACAATAAATGTCTCTAAAATATAATGCTACTTTAAAAGCTTAGTATAAAATTTTTATTTTTGTGGTTTTCTATCATTGATGAATTAATAAGTAATAGCAACACATAATAATTCATGACATTGTCTCCTGTGAATTCCAGATTATCTTGGTTTGTCCTCAACTATTTCTGAAAATTCTACTTAAATCTGTAATTCTAAGGAATTTAAGATTTTTTTTCTTTTTTTTTTTTTTGTTTTTTTGTTTTAATCACGTTATGACTGTGTAGTAGACAAGGTCTATACTACACATTCTAAGTGTATGTTCTAAGAAAACAAGAAAGAATTCAGACATATCTGTGGCTGACATAGTTACGACAGAAAAAAGTTGAAGACTAAATGCAGATACATCAAGAAATTAATGATTTCTGGTGAAGATTGTGCAATCTGGGGAGAAAATGAAGATGAACCTGGAGTCCTGATGGCACTCACAACATTCCCTTGAGGGTCTCTGTGGCATAGCTTTGCCCAAATAGCAACAGCAGCAGACTTTTCTAATGTAAACATCTCTGAGGCAAACGGAATAATTGCCTTTGAACATGGACACAGAATCCCTCTTTGTTCTCATCCAAAGGGAGAAAAAAAAACAAACCCCAAAACATACCAAATATTCAGCAAAATCCTAAAAATCCTAACAAATTAAGATGCTCATTACCAGTCTATGAACATGGATGTCTTTTCAATATTGTTGTCAATCAGAAACTACAATATATGAAAATATAAGCAATATATTCAACAGAAAATTATGAAAACAATCACAAAAAAAATTGACATAACTGACAAGCAAACAGATTTAAGTATATTTCTGTCTCCAGAAGGAATGCTTAAGGCTAGATGTCAACGGCAGCAAAGTAACCCTCTTCAGACTCTCTTGAAAGATACCACTGTCTTGGATAACAAGAAATATAGTCTTCAACTGCATTTTTGGAAGCATGAATGTGCAGTATGCTATGCTAAAAATCTTGTTTACAAGCAAAGATGAAACACCCTTATATGTGAAGCAAAACTTTCTCTTATTATAATTGAAATCTTACCAGTCAAATCCAAAAATCATTAATAATGCATATCTAATTAATACAGAAAAAGAAGGAATATGTGCATGCAGAAACAAATTTCAGTACTACTGAAACTACTACTTTAGTAGTTAAAATTATTATACAAGGACTTCATTTCTACTCCCTTTGCTCTTATGCTCATGCTTCTCTTGCTTCTCTGCATCCTAAAGTTTGTGGCTTCATTCTGGTATTATGATGATTATTTAGCACCTGAAGATCTGAGGTTGTGAGGAGTATGATATACATGTTGATGGCTTCTTCCTCACTGTATGGTCCACCTGGGGTCATTTCTATGTCTGATAAGATGCTCTTATACTTTTTGTTTTTACATTTCGTTATGCAACTCCAACTTATATACAAATTTCTTACACATGACTTTCACAATTTGTGGGTAGCATTTTCGTTGTTTACTCTTGCCTCTAAAAGCAGATCTACATTTTTTTAACCTATCATGTGTGAGAGTTGTTTATGCCTGTGGAGTTTCCAATGCCAGGTCTGTTCCCTATTTCCTATCACACCAGCACTGCAGTCCTCCAAGACGCATCCTGCATCACCACTTCTCAAGCCCTCTGTTGTCATATCAGATCTGTTTTTTCCTGCATTGTGTCAGTCTATTAGAGATGTAAAACCATGAAAAACGAACAAGAGTAAAAAAAGAAATCACTGTAGAGACCTGCTTGATTCCAAAGTTCTGTGATTCTGTGAAGCTCATTTCAATGTTACTGTCTGTGATTTTGCCATGCTACTGTCTAGGAGTGGTGTCTTGCATTTCCTGAATCTCACCTCACTTTATGTCAGTCTTACCCGAAGAACTGAATTAAGCCTAGATGTCCTCAGTGGGTCAAGGAGGAAAGATGGGTTGTTCCAGAGGACAATTCACTTGAAACCTCTTTCATGTAGAACTTCCGGAGCAGACTGTGTTCTGGGCAGTGTTGAGTTTTGGGCGGTTCGTCCAGGGGTCTCAGGTTATCACAAACATTGCTCTTAGAGAAGGATAATTCCAACAGGATTCTGTTAATTTTTCAAGCAAATAATCAAAAAAGAAATGACTCCTCTCCAGTTTCAGGACCTGCTCTATTCTATCACTGCTCATCCCCACCAGGAACTAGCCCATCACAGGGGGTCTGAGCAACCTGTTCTAGTGGAAGGTGTCCCTGCCTATGGCAGGGGATTTGGAACCAGATGACCTTTAAGGTCCCTTCCAACTCAAGCTGTTCTGTGAAAAGTTGCTGCTATAGCTAAACTAAGTAAAGTAAATGTATGGGCAGGTCAAAAAATATCAGACAGAACTAGCTTTAGCTTTAGCCTTTATCCAGAGGCCTTGTCAACTCAGAACAAAGCTAATGTGTTATCCAGCAATGACATTACGGTATTACAGAGCTACTCAGTGACAGGTATCGGTCTGTGTGCTTGGGAAAGAGAGGGGCAAACCAACAACAAAGCAAAATACATCTGAAATGCAGAGCACCTTCTGTGAAGCAAAGGGGAATCTATACATGCCTGTATCACACTGCAAATATTTGAGGAAAATGTATAGGTATCCCAACAATTTGATTTTACAAATACATTTTTCAACATCAGGGGTCCCAGCAAAACGCTAATTTCTGTGATAACATTTAGCATGGATTGAATGGGAAAATGGGACTTTTAGTGATTAATAAACACCAGCTATGTAGGGGTGATGTGTGTTAATTGAGCAATTATGAAGAGTTGATGTAGATGGGAAACACATCATGCAATTTCCATTTCTACAGTGAAGTTATGTCTTTTGGAGCTCTGTCATTAACACAACAGATAAAATGTTGTAGTTTTCTGGCCCCATAAAAATACCAAGTGGCCAGAAAACTAATCCTTTCAGATTATGTATTTTTGAGACTTTAAAAGGACTACACTTGAAAACTTCCTTTTCTTATACAGACAAGTCTTCCTAAAATTTTTCATTTTTCTCCTGTTTTCTACTTCCCTTCACAAAATAATGCCTATGTCAACCATTCAGAACATGACTTGGAACATTAGACAGGCTATTACAAACTATGTAAAATGTCAATGACATACAAAGTATTAGAATGTACTTTCTTTCAAAGGCAATTAAATTGAATTAAATGCACTGCAGTTCATATATGCCTATCAGATTGCTGATTTTCTTTTTTTTTTTTTTAATGTGTTCTGAACTTTTACTGAAAGTGATGTTCTGGTATTTGTTGCTGGAGTTTAACTTCAAAATTCCAAACTATGTCAGGAAACACATTTTAATATATATTTCTTGATTCAGTAGTCCTGCTTAAATAATATTAATAATATTAATATTAATAATATTAATACTAATAATAATAATAGTAATTAATAATATTCTTAAATATTTTTGTGATTTTCAGTCATACCCATCAAAAACTATTTCTGACTCTTACGAAACAAAAAGAAATAAAACCTCAGTTAAAAAAATAATATCCCATTTTTTAAATAAAGGCTCCACCTTTCAGCACACTCAGAGATCTGGTACAATTTGCTTTGTCCATATGTTTAAGTGCCCTGAGAGCTACTTACAAAAGAATAGACTAGGACCGAGGAGGAGATACTCAGATCTTTAGTAGTTAATGTTTTTACAGAGGGTATCTCTCCTGAAAATGTGGCAACCAGAAACTGAAAAACAGCTGACTTGAAACAGAGATGTGAATCATGTTCAAGGTTAATGCAGCTGCCCTTTGCTCTCTTTCTGTATAAATGGTCTCACTCTGACCCCCTTCCTTGCTTTATGGACTCCAAGATATGAGTTAGTCAGGAGACTTCATACAAGTGTGCTTGTGCCCAGAGCTGCCTATCTTCACTTTCTGCAGTTCAGTGGCATTTAATTTTAATTGCTCTCCAAGCTTAGGCCAATTCCGGATGGCAAAAGCAGGGCAAGAATCATTCATTGCTCCTTTGAAGTCTGAAAAGCCTGTATTCAGATTGCCTCGGGCTCTCATTCTTACATTTATGTGAAAATGTAAGCTGCTGAACACTGCTGTTGAACATCTACAACACTGAATTAACAGGAAATGTCTTGTAAAGTGCAGCTTGATTTTTTTTTCCTGTGGATTCTGTGTCAAAGATCTTAATAAAAATAGTTGAAAAGATGTAATAAAAATTCAGGAAAATCCATGCTAATGAGTTTGGATAGGTGTAGTTTTCAGATCATATTGCATAATCCCTCCATTAAACTTCTTTGGGAGGATTATGACATCTGTGTATAGCTCCAAGTGCATACTATAAGTAAATCACAACTACAGTTTCTCAGTATGCAAAAGTTTCTCCCAAAGCAAAAGCAATAAATGTTGCCTTGATGATGCTTTTGCAAAAAGATGGGAGAAATAATTTTTGTCCTGTCTCTTCATCCCTCTCTTCCCTCACCAATAGCAAAATTCAGGCCTCATGGAGGAAATTACTTCAAGCTCCGAGAAAATTGAAAGAGTGAGTCACTACAGGAGATAAGCTGAAGTTGATGATGGTGCAGAGAATAACATATTCCCTTGTGGGTGCTTCTTCACAGAGAGTTCTTTGCAATAGGAAAAAAGAAACAGGCATCAATACCAAAAGGTACGTCCTCTTGAAGAAGAAAGGAATACATTCAAATATATTTTTCTGTATTCATTGGACCTAAATTAAAAGTGGAGGAGTGAGTAAGCCTAGAGGTGGGACAAGACCAGGCTAAATTTTCAGAGAAATTAGTATAATTATGTACATTTTAAAAAATTGCATTGTCAAATGAAATGTATGATTTTTCTGCACATGTAACTGTATGGTATCTGTGCTGAGCTGACCAGACAAAAATACAAATAAAAGAAGAGGGTTGGGCAGAGAGAGAAGAAAATTGTTTGTACACGTTTGTGGGCCTTAGAGATTGTTTACCAGAGTTATTGCAGAGCCTTTAAAAAAAAGAAAAACACCCAAGAAACCCTGCAAAATCAGCAACCAAAAAACCCAAAACCCAACCCAGAACAACCAGAGAATACAAACACTAGGTTCCTGGAAACCATGTTCTAATACAACACACTTACCCAGCTCTAATTCCACATTTCTTCAGACAAAAACCTTTCACAAAATTTCTGTTCAGGTTTTCCCCTCACACTGTGACTAAAAGGAGAAAGTCTCCTTATCACAAGTGCCTTGTGTTTGGGAGGGTACTCATCTGCTCTTTTGAAGTTTGTCTCTCTAGCAGTTTTCCCAGCATGACATTCTCTGAAAGAGGCCTTTTAAAATGATAGCTGCAGCTGCAAATTGCCCCTTAACATTAGATAAATACAAGCAAATACAGCAACAGCAATGTCTTATCCTGGGTTTCTTTTGTTTACTCCTGAAAGCCAGCATTTCTCCGAACCTTCAAAATAAAAAATACAAGAACATTCAGGGACTTTCACAAACAGAGTAGAAAAATTCTATGTTAATTAAACTGCTTGATTACATTATTATCTTCAGCATTATTCCTGTCTTAAAGTTATAGTACTTAGCAACAACAGAAGGTATTGCTTTTAAAATAAGTTCATTTTACTATTAAATTATATATGTTCTAGTAGTTTTAAGTTCAAAAACTGAATGTTTTGCTGCTTTTGAGCCAGTTTTTATTCTATTTAAATGATTTAAAAAATAATTTATCTATTTATTAAAAAGTACCATTCAGTATTGTCTAACTTAAAAATTCATTAGGAACACAAATCTACAAAGTTTTTTTAAGAGCTAAAATTACATCAATCCTTTCTGCTTTATGTGTGGCCTGTTACAGAATCTAGAAGGCACCCTAATTCTTTTGCTAAAAGCTACCTGGCATCTGAAATGTCCATTCTACAGAAGTATTTAACTATTTATATTTTAGCATATGTTGAAACATATTCTTAAGCAGACAGTCGCCAAACTCCTAAAATAACCTGAAATTTCACCACAAAATACAAATTTATATTAAATAATATGAAACTAAGATTATGAATATTTGTAAGATGATAAGTTTATATTTGAAATTATAATCCAGTTACTGTATTTTTGAATGCCTGTAGGTACAAGAAATAAGTCCCTGAAAATATACCACATTCTTCAAAAAACATATTTTGCAAGAAAAACATTGCTCATCATTACCTGAGAGACACAAGTTCAGTACTTACACATAACAGTTTTAGAAGTCATGTAAATAAGTGATCCAATGTCGAAGTAAGGAATAATTAGATAGGGTTTTTTAAGGGGAAGTTACTGTGTTTTGGAGTTTGGAATTAGGGTTCCTTTTCTCATTTAAATAATATCCTAATTATTACGCATTTGTTTCTCAAGGGTGCTCAAAACTATTTCCATGTCAGAGGAAATGTCAAAGAGTTTCTTAACGTTTGTTCTACTACTGAAGAAGCTTTTGGGGTTTATAATTTTGGGTTATTGTTTCAGTAGGAACACAATCATGTCTCATTTTCATAAGAAAAAAAAATCACCTGATATTTAGAATTCAGTGTTAAAATTGGGAGAGTTCTATTTGTAGGTGGCTTTCCAGTGACATATAATTTCTTCCTCATTTTTCCCTCTGAATTTATTGTGGAGTTTAGCACTGTTCAAGGAAAGGAGTATTTTATTTCTTTATTTCCCTCTGAATTTATTGTGGAGTTTAGCACTGTTCAAGGAAAGGAGTATTTTATTTCTTTATTTCCCTGCCTTCCTTTTTTATTTAAAAAAGAAAAGCAAAAAATACTTGTGACCATATTATATTATGTTATGTGTTTAATTGTTTGCCACCTGCTGGGGCTTTACTTCAAATTATGCTGAGACTTGGTCATTAGTCCATGCTGTTATTTCACGCATGAGAATTATCATTTTTAATTTGGCAGAAGTGAACTAGTACCCCAGCATGTGTCCACAACATCCACCTCAAAAGAGCAGTAAAATGAGTCAACTAAGTTGATTAAGACAATAAAGCTATCAGGATAGCTTTGGGGCTAACAAAAATGCTTACTCAATCCCATTTAGTGTTTATAATTGTTTGTGTTTTTTTCAATTTTTTTTTTTTTATAATGTCACTAATGTGGACTACTAATTCAAGTAGTAAATTAAAATGTCCATAAAGTAGTAATGCATCCTATAAATTTACGAAATCACTCGTTAGAATTCTAATTATGGATATATTTCAGTGTAGAACGTAATATATGGAACTGCATATATTGAGGTAAACTAAACATTTTATCTATGTAGAAAGCTTTCCCCAGTCTTCCAGGAATGAAAATCTAATTAAGTTACCCACAAAATACAAACAACTTTGTAACAGACTCTTTGTTTTCCACTGATAGCCTCCATGGAATATTACAACCTAGAAATATTCTGTTTAAAGTATAAAATAATGGCTCACTGGAAATTGATTTTTTTTTTTCTTTTTGCACTCTGTAACCTTGTGACAGCAAAATGGAGACTTAAAGGATTAAAATTTCTTATGAAACTGCTAAGATCTTATTCTTTTCCACTATAACCACTATGGACTGTATTATAGGTCTATTATGTTTTTGTCACCAATCCTCAGTTTTTCATGTCTATAATAAAATCTGAGAGTCATTTAAAGTAATTTGACAGATTTTTATGCACTAGTATAGATCACAAATAGTACATCTTCCTCTGGAAAACATTATGCAAAGAGAATATTAAGAAGCTTCAGTAGAAGAAATTCTAAAACTTGAATAGGCAAACAGTTAAGAAAATAAAATGTTTAGCATCTAATGCTACTTTTTCAAAGTGTACAGATATCTTTCACTTTCTCTCAGTGAAAATAGGGCAAAAATAATGACAATTAGGTTTAGGATGATATGATCTATTTGTCCCCTGAAATTCTTTATTTTCTTCAATGGTCATGTTTTCTTCCATTTCTGTATGTATTCTTTTTAGACAGATGCCAAATGCAGGATGCAGGACTCACCGAGGCCTTACAAATATAATCACTGAAAAGCCCTTGTGCAGAACTTCTATTATTAAATCACAAATGAGAATCTCCTTTTTACTTCAGTGGCATTATACTGAGCTGGTGTGGTATGGTGGCCTTGGCTGGCTGTCATGTGCCCACCAAGCCACTCTGTCACTCCCCTGCCATCAACGCAACAGGAAGAGCTTAACAAAAAGCTTATAGGTAGAGATAGAAACAGCAAGATCTTTCAATTACCATCATGGGCTAAACAGATTCTACTCAGGGAAATGAATTTAATTTATTGCCAGTTAAACAAAGCACTACCCCACCAGCCTCGAACTGCACAAGAAAATGGGGAATGAAAGCAACAGTTTAGTTCCTGCTGCTCCTTTCTCCTCACACTTTTTTTCTATTCCACTGTGGGGTCCCTCTCACAGGAGACAGTACTCCACAGAATCCTGGAGTGTGGGTCCTTCCAATGGACTGCAGTTCTTCAAGAACTGCTCCAGCATGTGTCCTTTACATGGGGTTCATTCTGTCAGGAGCAGACAGCTCCAGTGTGGGTCCCCTATGGCATCACATGTTCTGTCAGAAAAACTACTCTGTTATGGTCTTCTTTCTCCCTAGGGCCACAGATCCTGACAGGAACCAGCTCTGCCAAGGAGTTTCCACAGGGGCACAGCTTCTTTCAGGGCACATACATACTCCACAGCTGGCAGAGTGGATATCTGCCCTGCCATGGATCTCCACTGACAGCATGGGGCCAATATGCTTCACCATGGTCTTCTTCACAGGGTGCAGCATTCCTGACTGGCTCAGCTTTGACCAGTGGCAGGTCCATCTGGGAGTTGACTGGTACTGGTTCTGTGGGACCTGGGGACAGCTTTTGGTGTCTTCCCACAAAAGCCACCCCTGCATCCCCCTTGACTGTTGAAACCTTGCCATATAAATGTAATATAGATGAAATTTGATTATTAATTCATTAACCTTCCTGCCTTTTTTTTAAACACTATTTTGATATAGCACTATCAATTCTATACTTCATATATCTATAATTTAGCCTTTCATAAATGCAATATCTCACAGTTTGTCATAGAATTCTGCTTTTCCAGGTTTGGAATATTTGTCCAATTTAACAAGAGGGTGACAATATAATATTATATATCATAATATAATAATAATTCTATTCTCTAAAGTTTTGGCAACTCCTTACAACACTTTCAAAACTACAAATTTCTATATGTTTAAATATATGAAGTTATAACCAGAAGGGCTACATAGGTATTTACAGACTGTCTGAATCACCACATTGTAATGTAGAGGACTTGCAAAAAATCTTTTGGAAGAAAACCTCTTATTTTGCCAGAGAAACTTTGAATGTGTGAAGTGCTTTTTCAACGATGATAAACAGAGACAGTGATTTTATATACAAACATATTTCCCGGTATTTCAAGGGAGTAAGGAAATCTTTCAAGTCTATTTATACAAAATCTGCAGTTCCCTCTTGTTTTCCCAGATATTAGTATTAAATCCTAAAATGAAACTAATTTCCTGCTTTTGATAAATCTGCATAGTATATTATTATATAGCTGGATGTGTAATTGCATAGAGACACACATCTCTTATTAAATATGTGACCCACCTGGTGGATGAAGGCATGGCAGTGGATGTAGTTTTTCTGGATTTTAGTAAGGCTTTTGATACTGTCCCTCACAGCATCCACCTGGACAAGTGGTCCAGCTGTAGGATGAGCAGGTTCCTGGTGCACTGGGCAGGGTTGAAGGGCAAAGCTCAAAGGGTTTTAGGGATGGGGCTACATCTCTCTGGTGACCAGTCACCAGTGATGTTCCTCATGGTTCAGTTCTAGGGCCAGTTCTGTTTGTTATATTCATCGATGATCTGGATGCAAGAGTTGAATGCACCCTTAGAAAGTTTGCTGATCATACAAAACTGGGAGGGGATGCTGACTTACCCCACAGAGGGATATAAAATTGCAGTTCTTGCCAAGTACAAAGTAAATTCCTTCTAATAACATGAGCGGCAAAGTTCCAAGGGCATATAAATGCATACAAAGGTATATGAGTACATAGAAATTATACCAATGATGTATATATCTACCGAGCACTAAATCTGTTGCAGTTTCCTCCAACAAATTGTTAGACATTTCACAACTACCAGTTTAAACATTCAATCCTACATCTTCAGTTGCTTTCTCAGAATAGGAATTAGCATTGTAAATCCAGTTGGTCCTGTTCCTTGGAAACTATTCATATGTAAAACTCTCCTCAGTTTTTAACTCCATTAGGAAAAGCCCTGGTCTCCCTTTCACTGGACTACACATCAATCCCTCTAAGTTTAAAATGATGGCAAAGTTTTTTGATTATTAAAACTGGAAATCTCAGTACATAATTGAATGTAACACCAAATTTAAATTAGATTATTGCATATATATACATATATATACATATATATACATATATATACATATATATACATATATATACATATAGGAAAGAGTAGCAATGGGAAAGGGGAGGAGAGACATATCAAGGACTTAATGTATTACAAAATAATAAGATTGTGGCTGGGCTAAATAGAAAGGAGAAAGGATTAAAAATACCACCCTCAAGACTGACAAAGTCTATAAATGAAGATCATATAATGGGATTAATGCTAAAGGGGAATTTAAGTACTGAAACCTTTATTTGTGAAAAAAAAAAAAATCAAGTCATAAATATAGACAAAAATTCAATACCCTATGATGCTGAAGAAGAAGAAGCTTAATTTTGGAACTGGAAAATTGAAATAACGAGTTCACAGAATGATAGCTGATTTAAAATGTGATTTAAAATAAAAAACTAAGAAAAAAGCTAAGAAGCAGGATGTCTGTAGGACAAGAGTTAATGAAGAGCTACCACTGTATTATTGTAGGATGAGGGCCTACAATAACAGTAGTATAAACAACCAAAGTATAACATTCAGAAATATATAAAATGAGCAGCATTCCTAGTGTCTCCTATTGATTAAAGAGAATTTGTATTGGGGTTACAGGTAAGATAACTTTGCAATTAATATTGAAACCACTGATTCACTGCAATTACTAGAAAAGTACATAGTGTATAGAAAACCAGTTAAAGTAATGTAAACGAATAAGATCAACAGAATTCTTTGAACCTGGATTCCTGCAAGTTGTTTGTTTCTAATAGAGTGAGCAATGTGTGCTAGGGGCGATTCTGTGATGATAAAAGAAGTAAATTAATAACCCAAACTATGTTTGTGACCAGCTTGTCCCTAGAATGCCCACCATGACAGCAGTATGAATTGGAGAGACATATTGTGAAGAGAATTGTAGTATACAGTGCAGAAACAAATGTTTCAATCAGTTGTAATCAGGAGGTTGCACAGTCAGTCGAAAGTTATGAACCACCAGCTGTGCCTCTGTAAGTAAAGAGTTCAGATATAGAGAGACATGTTCAGATAGAGAAATCTGTAAGAGATCATCAAGCAAGTTCTTGGAGTCTGTTGAAGCCAACATTTGGATGCAGAAGTTGAAGACAAATCTAAACCTTTTTGTCTTTGTTTCTGATCAACCAGGGAAAAATGACAGAGTACATGAAATTAAAAGGTAAATACGGTGAGAAAAGATCATTGTAAATGCTCAAATTTATTTTTTAATACAAAAAAATGTGCATATTAAAATCCATACATCCAAATAAGCAGATTCCAGATATGATTGCTTCCTCAAAGGAAACAGTATTGAGTTCACACAATGGAAACTTTCATAAAAGAACATTGCAGCTAATATAGGCACACACTAACGGAAGTAAAATATAGATATTACAGAGATACCAACTTGGAAAAATCAGGACTTCAGCAATTAACTGAAATAAAACAGGTAAAAACCCCACAAAACTAAAGAAATTGAGAATTTATCAAATTACTAATTTGGATATAAGTTTAAAAAGTAAGCTTAAGAGTAACAAAACAAAAATATATAATTTGAGAATAAAATAGCAAGAAATATAGATGGATAAAAGAAATTATAATATTAATAATAATAAAAATAATAATAGCAACTAGTAGTAGTAATACTATTTACTTTATTAATGTCTAGGGACAAAAATATATAAATATTTTACACTCTGGCTTGATAAAGTGTATGTTCCCCACTCTAGCCACAATTTTTCCCTGTGGTTAGTTTTTGGATAGAATGACAAGAAAAATGAAACTGAATATTATTTTGGAAGAACTTAAGTATAAAGTATATGAGAATCATAAACCACTTTTCACTTTGGTGTCCTCAAATCCAGAGCTCTAACAAGTATTAAAAAATTTGTAAGTGCTTAGGAGAGAAAAAGTTGAAAAGAAGTCTTGCAGGGTTTAATGAACATAAATCACATTTTTTTTTTAATAATTATTTAGGAGGGATTGCTAAGCACATTTAATGTTACTTTATTATAAATAAAGCTTAGAAATACAGTCTGAATAGCTCATTTTCATTGACTAAAGGAACATCATGGTAAGAACGACAAAAAGCAAGACCATTNCATAAATATAGACAAAAATTCAATACCCTATGATGCTGAAGAAGAAGAAGCTTAATTTTGGAACTGGAAAATTGAAATAACGAGTTCACAGAATGATAGCTGATTTAAAATGTGATTTAAAATAAAAAACTAAGAAAAAAGCTAAGAAGCAGGATGTCTGTAGGACAAGAGTTAATGAAGAGCTACCACTGTATTATTGTAGGATGAGGGCCTACAATAACAGTAGTATAAACAACCAAAGTATAACATTCAGAAATATATAAAATGAGCAGCATTCCTAGTGTCTCCTATTGATTAAAGAGAATTTGTATTGGGGTTACAGGTAAGATAACTTTGCAATTAATATTGAAACCACTGATTCACTGCAATTACTAGAAAAGTACATAGTGTATAGAAAACCAGTTAAAGTAATGTAAACGAATAAGATCAACAGAATTCTTTGAACCTGGATTCCTGCAAGTTGTTTGTTTCTAATAGAGTGAGCAATGTGTGCTAGGGGCGATTCTGTGATGATAAAAGAAGTAAATTAATAACCCAAACTATGTTTGTGACCAGCTTGTCCCTAGAATGCCCACCATGACAGCAGTATGAATTGGAGAGACATATTGTGAAGAGAATTGTAGTATACAGTGCAGAAACAAATGTTTCAATCAGTTGTAATCAGGAGGTTGCACAGTCAGTCGAAAGTTATGAACCACCAGCTGTGCCTCTGTAAGTAAAGAGTTCAGATATAGAGAGACATGTTCAGATAGAGAAATCTGTAAGAGATCATCAAGCAAGTTCTTGGAGTCTGTTGAAGCCAACATTTGGATGCAGAAGTTGAAGACAAATCTAAACCTTTTTGTCTTTGTTTCTGATCAACCAGGGAAAAATGACAGAGTACATGAAATTAAAAGGTAAATACGGTGAGAAAAGATCATTGTAAATGCTCAAATTTATTTTTTAATACAAAAAAATGTGCATATTAAAATCCATACATCCAAATAAGCAGATCCCAGATATGATTGCTTCCTCAAAGGAAACAGTATTGAGTTCACACAATGGAAACTTTCATAAAAGAACATTGCAGCTAATATAGGCACACACTAACGGAAGTAAAATATAGATATTACAGAGATACCAACTTGGAAAAATCAGGACTTCAGCAATTAACTGAAATAAAACAGGTAAAAACCCCACAAAACTAAAGAAATTGAGAATTTATCAAATTACTAATTTGGATATAAGTTTAAAAAGTAAGCTTAAGAGTAACAAAACAAAAATATATAATTTGAGAATAAAATAGCAAGAAATATAGATGGATAAAAGAAATTATAATNTTTTTTTTTAATAATTATTTAGGAGGGATTGCTAAGCACATTTAATGTTACTTTATTATAAATAAAGCTTAGAAATACAGTCTGAATAGCTCATTTTCATTGACTAAAGGAACATCATGGTAAGAACGACAAAAAGCAAGACCATTACCAATCACAATTCCTTTGCTATCTGAAAGTTTGCAACTGCAGTGAAAATAATGTGAAGAATGATCTTGCAGAACAACATTTCTGAATCTTGTAAACATGGGAAGATTGCAGTCAATCAGAAACTGAAAGTAAATGTCATAATGTGGCAAAAGTTCAAACTCATAATCAGTGTAGCTGAATGTATAAACAGGGGTTTGCCACGTAAAATATTTGGAGTAACCTTCATTTAATTTCAGCTTCTGGGTGTGACTGGACTCAAAGAGAAAAAATTGATTTATCCACCCTGAATACAAGTAATTGTCCTCTTTGGAGGTGGCTTTAGACAAAGGGCCTTAACAAAAATTTTCCAGGGAAAACCATAAATGGTCAACCACTATTAACAAATTTTTATAAAAGCCAACTGATAAATTTAGCAGAACATTATCACAGCCCTCCAGACCAGGGAAGTAAGAACATAAAATCTTAATAAGTGTATATTGTCTCTCTGCTTTTTCACATTTAGAAATAGTTTTGCCCTAAACACCACTTTGAAACACAGCTGTATAAATAAAAGTGCATCAAAGCATCAACTTAGTGAAAAATTATAGAAAGCTATTCTGTTAAGATGTGTGAACCTTTTCTTGGAAGAGGACTGATTTAATCAGCATTAAAAAAAAATCAGAAAATTACTTTACAAATAGGGTTCTTAGAGTCTAAATCTAGAAGCTGCATATATGTTCTCTTTATTTTACTGATTAATTGCTTGAAGGTTTTACTGCTTGTTACTAACTACATTAATTTAGAAATGATGCCAACGAAAAAGAAACATTTAAAATGCAATAGCTGCAAAGAAAATGTCATATAACAGTTGGGTGTCCACTATAAAGGAGTGTTTTAGAAGACAAAAATCAGAAAAGAAGAGAACAATACAGAAGAAAAAATAGCAGTATTTTTCATAAGATATCATGCACATATATATAAATGTTACATTGCTTATTGTATTTAATAATATTTACATCTACTTGTGTTGCCTGCTTTTCTACGATTTTTCTCCAGGTAAAAAAATGTGGTTGTGTGTATTTGTGTGAGTGTACATAAGCAGGGGTAGGGTATATGGAGGTCTGTATGACTACAGTCATATTAATTAATGCATGTCTAATGAATAATTACATCCAAAACCACACCTGATTACTTATGTGAAATTTATTATCTCCCCAGAAATAAAGCATGTGCAGAATATAAACCTGAAATCAGTAGCTGAATTTACAGTACAGATTTAATGCACATTCAACTAAAAACTGAAGAGAGAAAGTATTTTCATATATAAGAAATGGATTAAGACTATGATGCAGAAAGAAGCTTAAACCAGAAAGTAAAAGATATAAGAGAGGCATTATTTGAAATTATATTGTCTCCCAAGACAGAGTTAGCTATCTGGAAACTTAATTAATTATCCTTTTGAGGCTAAAATTGTGATCTGCAACTGATTCCTGCACTTCAGTACATGTTTTAAGTGGGAAGTGGTCAGAATTTTAAGCTGTTTCTTTGTTTATATGCTTGGCTTTCATCAAAAAGCTTTGTTTTATTACTTTTTGAGCTTGGAAAAAGAAAGAAAAGCTGAGAAAGCAGTAGAGAAATTATTTCCCTGCTTTTCTGGCAAGGAGTTCTAGAGAGCTGAGATAGAATAATCTGGTATGTTGTTAAACTCCTCAGGTTCAAGTGTTGCCAGGTCAAAAAGAGAACAAGAAATTAAATGAAACCATAACTACTAATAAGAGGAAAAAGATGACCTGATGTAGGAACACTGTGGGGAGAGAAGGTGTTTACATGCACCCCATACTCTGAGAGTGTAGTACTCGGATCCTTTATGTTTATAAAAGAAAGATGAAAAGAAAAAAGTCTCAGAATGTTTAGCACATGTATAATTCTACCATGGGTTTAGAAGTAATTGCTCTAGCTGAACTTCTGCGCAATTCTTTATGGATAAAAACTCTCTATTTTTCCCTCCCTTGGCCACCTGTTCTTGCCTGAAGATAGCTTGGCTACATCATGATTCCAGATTGCTGCAATGGAGACAATGGAGTCAAGTTGACTCCACTTTATTGTGTGTTTAGGACACTGCTTTGATTTAATCCAGTAACTGCAAAAGAAATTATTAGCCCATGTTTTGAATAAACAAGGAAACTCAGGGTTGCCTGTGTGACATTTTTAGACATGATAAACCAATTATTATTCCTAAGAGTTTTATTTTCTCTTTATTGCTGATTTTAAGATTTCAAACATGTTAACTCATTCTGACAGCTGCTGATAATGCTTACATCATACACTAAATACTGATCCTGACATTCCATTTCAAGTCTACAAATATTTTCTATATTTTCATTTGAAGTACTCTTTTCAATATATATTTTTTCACTAGGTAAAAGAATTGTAATAAAATTTCTAAAATTTTAACTTTTAAGTAGGTTTCAATAACAATTGTATGCCTCATTCATTATTTCATGGAGGTACTTAACATTTTATAATGCTTATGATAATCAACAAGGTACCACAGAGCAATATAACCAACCCAGACTCTGGTTTGTGGCTTTTTTTTTTTTTTTTGCTTNTTTTTTTTTTTTTTTTGGGGGGGGTATTGTTTGGTTGTTTTGGTTTTTTTTCTGTTTTTGTAGTGGATTTTTCTGTTTGGTTTGGTGGGGTTTTTTTTTGTTTTTTTGGTGGTTTTTTTATTTTAATTTTCTGGGGGATGTGTGTGTGTTGTTCCTATGGTACAAGCTAATAGATTTCTGTAGCTGTACACTAATATATCTTAGAAGAGGCACGTGCATTTTTCAGAGTTATAGAGTGAAACATTTATAACCTGGAGTGTAAGATAGTAAGCAGCAACTTGAATAGAGGTCTTAGAGAAAAACATTTCTGTGTTGTACATTTCAAGACAGTATTCCTTCATGATAAACTTCAAACTTGATACTGAAGCAGGAAGTTTTTTTAATAAATAGTTGCCCAAAAATCTGTGCTTTTCTAGGTGTTTATTACCATCTGGGAAGTTTCCAAAAGTACATTTTCATGTGGTTTTAGTGAAATCAATTGTTTCCTTAGAAACACACTAGAATGAGTAGAATTTGGAGTGAAATATATAGCTCTATTTTCCTAAATCACATAGTGAGAGTACATGACTGGTCCACACCTGACTCTGCCTTACCCAAGGTCTTCATTCAGGGTCTTTCATGTCAGGAATACATGGGATATTGATCATTCTGCTATTGACCTCTTCCTCATTTAAAACTGCAAGGGGGAGGAAACAAAGCCAAAACCCCAAGCTGAAAAACAAACTTGAAAAGAATTCAAGTAGTCCTGACATGACACAGAAAAAAATTTATAATGTTGATTTGTTTTTAAAAGATAATGTTCCTGGATACGCTGAATTTCAGATTTTTTTTTTTTTTCACAATTACATAGGACACTGGCATCTCTAAAGAAATTTGGATAAAAAATCACCCTTCATCAACATTTTGACTGCATTTATTATGTCAAGATTATACCAAGAAAGACAGAGTGCCTATTAATTTCAGTGAGAACAAAACTGAATTTGTAATATTATAATGATAAGCAGAATTATAGAGAACTAAATAGTACACAAACAGAATGTATAATTATTCAAGTAGGATTTTCAGAATTGCGTACAATTTACTCAGAACATATCATTTACGTTCATAACAAACATCACTATGAGAATAAAAATTATTCTGTCCCTCTAAATATTTTGTGTTCCTTTCTTACTTTGTTCATGTTTTATACTGAAGCTGTGCATATTTGATATCATCTCCTTATTCTCATTGAATATTGCTTTTGATTTAATATTATTCTACATTCTCTGATGATGTGGAGGTTTTATTTATCTTGGTTTGCTTTTTTTAGGATTTGTGCAGTTTTTATTTCTTGGAAAATTACAGTAAATTTCGTAGTCATGTAGTTTGTTAAGTGTTTCAGAAGTGATTTATTAATATGATGCTGACATTCATAGATCAGGCTGTGAGCCCTGCATGCGACTGCATTAGGGAGATTTTACTCCCATAAGCAGTGCCATTGATTACTTCTCAGAACGATGGGTAAGAGGATAATAGTCTGACCTTAGATTATCTTAATACTTTTAAAATTAAAAATCAGTTTATAGAGAAAGGTCCTGCTCTTCTATGGCTGTAGGCAAACAGAATCTTCTTTCTGTGTTACACAGTCATTGATAAAGATAATACCTTATTCCCTTGCGCACTCTTCAGAAAAAAGTCTGACATAAATTCAAGAAACTATGGACACGGTCATGCTCACCAGTTATGCTGCTTGGAAACCCACTACCTTTCCCTTCTTGATTTTAATATCAAAGATTCCAATCAGTAGAACACAGTAGAAATAGCCTATGATTGTTTTAGGATAAGAATATTGATTAAGTTATTAACTATTTGAACCAATAAATGTAAAGGGTAAATTAAAGGGCAGGCATATTATGCATAGTATGTAAAAGAATTTATGTGACAATGGTTTAGCCAGAAAAGTATATAAAAGGGGTGAGTTTTGATCAATTATGCAGCAGGAACCATGTGAGAAGTTGCTGAAAGGACCAGATTTTTTCTCCCAGGACGATTAACACACTGAAACCAACAAATCTGTGTAGGCACAGCAGGAGATGACTGGAGGGAGTCCTCAGGACTGTCTAAAATGCCCCTCAAAGAGCTCCTTCATCAATGAATCAAATACTTAATTGTGCAGGTGGGTATAATTTCATTTACATTGTTTCAATTCCTTTCACTGTTTAAGATCAGTCCATTAACTCATTTGTGCAGATGACTAAACACAGAGTACCTGGCCCATCCAATTAATTAATTACTCATACATGAATGTATGGATGGGCCCTGCTCTGGTACTCAGTTACATTTCAGTTATAACTGCAGAACAAACTTGAGTTTCACATATTTTTCCATGCCTACAGTGAGAGGACTAGAGGAAATGGAATTAAGTTAAGACAGGGGAGATTCAGATTAGATATTAGAAATATTTTTTTCTCTGTTAGGGTGGTCAGGAACTGGAATCGGTTGTCCAGGGTGGTGGTGGAGTCACCATCCCAAAGGTGTTCAAGAGGCATCTGGATGTAACATTGGGTGATGTGGTTTTTTTAGTAGCTTAGGGGTTACAGTGGAAGTGCTGGGTTGACAGTTGACCTTGATGATGCAAAATGTCTCTTGCAACCTTGATTCTATACCTCTGAATTAAGTTGCCATCCCGCAATCCATGAGCTAAAAAGGTATGTGAGTGAGATCTTTTTCATTCTATCATTTATGGAAAAATTTGTTTATTTTCACCATGATATGTAGGAGTTATAACATTGTTTAATCACTCAGTACTGAAACATACTTGGGAATTTTTCTATTTCCTCCCAATATTTTTACAATCCAAAATGAGGTGCAGTGAAGAAAATCAGTAAACTGAGAATTGTTTCCATAAAAATTTTTCTCAGAAGGGAGCTGTCCAAAACAAAAAATATCAATGCCAAAGCTATGTGTTAGATCTTGGCTATTTAGTATAAAAATAATCCATGTGTTTGTGTTTGCTAAATTCACAGCCTTAAATCTCCTGTGAAGTTGGAAACAGAATTTTTCTTATCAGAACTTGAAAGAAGTTTTGGGTTTGGGTTTTGGGTTTTTTTTTTTTTTTTTTTGTTACGTAAGGCAGTGGGAGTAGAAAGTCTTGCAATCTGAGGACTAAGCATTAACATTAGAATACATTATGGAAATGGGTATCTAAGATTTAGGTTCGGTTCTTGGTGTCTGCTGTTTCTGAAGTATCAGGCATTAAGTCTGCATGGCAGAATGCAGGGCTGTTGGTTAATATCTCAGTTAATATAGGATAACTATAACCTATGCTACTGTACAGTTTTGCCCTTTATTTTTTTCTCAGCCAAGAAAAGCATAATGTTGCTATAATATTTTTTATTCTATAACGATCTTATTCAGAAAAAATCTCTATCAGTTCTGATTCTAGAGATATCTTGCTCAGAGCTAGCTACAGTATCTGTGATTAGTGCATCACTGCATTATGTATACATTGCTGACGAAAAGCATTTGCAAACTAAGTAATTGTCCTGTGCTTCAGTTCCCTATCTGTAAATGGGAGATAGCAACATTCCTTTTGTCTTTCTCATTTTGACAGAAGTTCTAAGGCTTTGAGACTTTTCTATTATTGTTTGCTCAGTGGTTAAATCAGTATTATAATTGTATTGAAACAAGTAATTTTCAGAAATGCATGGAAATACTTAGCCAGCTAAAGACACAAATATAATTTGTATTTACAATTGAAATTACAGGCAAGTTACAGGAGGTAACCTGTGTGATACAAATTTATCCCTGGTGGATCATTCTTAATCTCTATATTGCGATATGGGAAGAAATCCAATTTTTCATAGCAAATACTTCACTTTAGCTTGACTGTTAGGGGAAAATATGCCCCAAGTGTTTTGGCATAGAGATATTTACAACTAGCCAATAAAGCTTATGCTGAGTTCATCAGAGTTACTCCTCTCCAAACCTCAGGCTAAGCTCCAACTGTGGATTCTGACAAGAGCAGACAGCTTTCTAACATTTCTTCAACAATTTGTAGACATGAATTCCGAAAAACTATCAGCTTCAGGGATTCATGATCTAGAAGCTTTGCTTTTAATGACAAAATGAAGATTTCTCCTTTAGTCTTGAACTGTCATATTTTTTGTATGATCTTTTATTTGTGTTTTAACTTCCTAATTTGTAAAAAACATAAAAGATTTTTTTGGTGTGCTGACCATGCATCCTCTACACTGTATTTTCTGCTCAAGGGGGAAAATGTTCACTTGCAAAACTGGAACTTGACTTCACGCTTCTTGGAGAAATTCCACATACTTCAATCTACAGCTAACACATATTGGAGTTTGAAGTGTAAGACACAGTGCCTTGGATGTAAGGAAGATTGAGAAGAAGCCAAATATGTTCCTGTCTTAAATCCATGTATTGTTCTATAATTAGAAGAAATCACTTTACAGAATATGGGTTTCTTACAATGAATACCATAAGCGGATAAGAAATGAAATAGAATAGCGATCACCAAATTATAATAAATTATTATGACTGCATTGTTCTTTCAAATATTTTTACCACTTCTGTGCTAGAAACTATTTTGACAGGTCAGAGACATTTTAAATAATGTTGATTAATTAATGGATTTGAATTTTCAAATCAGAAATTTTCAGAATTTATTCTCAAGGCTTGTATTTCTTGTATATTTCTTGTATATTTGTAAATAATTCCTACATTCTGAAAATAACACCTGCATTCAATTCCAATTTTAATTCCTATATCATATCCATTACCATAGTATCTGTTATTATCTACTAATGTAAAGGAGACACTAATATAAGTGCTTCAGTATTTAATAAGTTGTCTTCTTTCAATAACTTCAGTTCACATATGAAAATGCACTTGCATTGTACCCACTGTGATTAAACTTATCAAAGACAGAGTTTTAAATGGGAAAGTCAAGGCAGGAGGAAATGCTTGCTTCAACTAAATAAGCAACTAGAAGTCTGGACAAAAGACCACATAAAAGCCAACTGCGTAGCTGATAGGTCAACAAGCTTGTGTCATTTTTCTCAAAAATACTGAAAGGAACTCATGTTTATTCATGCACATATTACTTATCCATATTTTCTGTGTCTTTTCCCTTTGGATATCAGACCAAAAGAAGAAATTTTATGCAACTGCGAGACAGTTAAGTGAAGGAATGAACTAGGTACTACAATATTCATGCTAGGCTGCACAAGGGAAAGCATACCAGCACATCAAAGACAGTAATTATTCCACTCTACTTGACACTTTTGCAATTTAATCTGGAATATGGTGTCCAAGGCTGGACTATTCCATACAAGAGACTCACTGACAAACTGGAGGAAATACGGCAGAAGTCCATCCCAGTGTCCATAAAACGTGAGATACATGGAAAGTAAGACTGATTTGGGTTCATTCAGCCTAAAGAGAAGACAAATGATGTCTTCATCTACCTAATGAAAGTTTAAAGTGACACACTTCTCACAGGTGCACAGTTGAAAGGCAGTGAACCCCAGTTATATAGGGCAGTGAACCCCAATAAGATATAGGAAAAACAATGCAAGATAAGAATGGTATGATACTGGAGAAGGTTGTTCAGAGAGGTTATGGAATATTCACCCTAGGAGCTATTCCTGATTGTCTCGGAAAAATCTTGAGTAGCCTGGTGTACCTACAGGGATCATTGGCAACTAAAATGTTTCTATGCTTTCATAATACTAAAGCAGAAAGCAGTTCCACTATAAATAAGGCAACAGGGTGACTAACAGTCTTGAACCTGAATAAAAGTGTACAGAAACAGTGTAACTAACAGTAATTTATAAGGATTTTGTAACACTGTGATGTCATAATCAAACACAGTTTTACGTAATTGTGTAAGCAATATGATCACCAAAGAAGCTGAGTGTAGCTGCATGTAGCAGGTAGAAGGAAGAAGTTGCCAGAGAAGAAAAAAAGGAAGCATAACATTGCAAAATGATACTACTCAAGGTCCTCAAGCATACAAAGAGACTAGCAAAACAACAGAAAACAAGAAAAATAGTGTCAGAATCAGGGGATGAAGGCAAAGGCATTAAACCCATCAGGAATAAACAAATTAAACAAATGAAAACTGGAAAGAAAGAACAATCCCACCTATCTTTCTGATTAGGAGTTTTCAAGTTGGAACATCCACACCTTGGTCACTAAGAACTACAAAGACCTGCAGGCACATGGGCCCACCACACTTCATTGCTCCCATTGTATGTTAAATTCACAGCCAGTTTATAAGTGCTATGAGCTAAGATTTTTGCATTTCTTTTGAATATAGTTAATACTGTGCAAGAAATTACCATCATTTATAAGAACCTGCTTAATGAGTGTAATCAGTAAAGTTCAGTTTTAAAATTTAAAACTGACCTGATTGAGCAGTCTTCTAAACACTTTATCATAGTAATGTTTACCTCTCTGATGTGTGTGTATAAATATTAAAAAACTCTTCTGTGAATATACATATATAATTATATGTCTTTCCAGTTGCAATAACTGAAAGGGAAAAACCCTCTTGACAGTGACTGATTCATGGATCTCAGTTTCAAATTAGAATTTTATCAATTTTAAAGGAAAAGACAGCATATTAACTTTTTTTACCCCACAAAATAGGCTATTTCAGCCTGTTTTGCTTTCACTTCCTATATAGCTAATACTGTCATTGCCTGGCTCTGTGGGGTCCCGCGTGCCCCCAGAGATGCCTGGGCTGGTTCAGTATTAAGTCAGTGACAAAGAGTCAGGAAGGGTATTGCTTGCATTCCGGCAGGATTTATTCATGTTCACTGTCGAAGGGTGTAGAGGCAAATATGGACAGCATGGCTAATTTAAGACCTTTTCCTGGGGCTGGGGGAAAGGCAGGACCAGTGTAGGGGGTTGAATTTGGCTCCCCGTACGGGCCACCAATTCATGTAGTAGTTTAAGGGTTAACTTGGGCAGTAGCCCCCTGACGTCTCTTCTGTGAGATAAGCATTAGGAGGAAAAACAAAGCAGGCACAAAAACTTAAAGAATATTAACAAGTTTATTAACAGAGTTAAAAGCGGAAAAAAAAAAGTCAGACTAAACCTTCAGAACACTTCTCTCCCCTCACCTCTACTCCTTTCTTCTACCAACGTAAAAGAAAAACACAACCCTTGAGAATTCTAGTCAGTTCACCACCTATATAATAATTTCTGGTTTTCAGTTCACTTAGGGAGAGGAGTCTCTCTTGGTCAAAACCATGGAAACATCTCCACACGAAACAATCTCGTGCAGTTTCAATGTCACAGCAAAAGCAGCCGCCCGGAATGGTTTTCTGCT